>JAXCLQ010056827.1:0-17318 GCA_035584115.1 Cedrela odorata | reverse complement strand
TATAATTAATAATTATATTTTTATGATTACTTTAATCATATTAAAATATAATAATAATATATTAATATTTTTGCATCTGCAAATCGTATTTACGGTATCCCAAAATCAAACCGAAATATTTTTCACGCATACGCGTGCTAGTACGTCAAAGCTGAAAAATATATTCTTTACAATAAAGAATCAAATTGCTATCCGATTAATATCTATAAAATATTATCAACCAATTAATGATTATTGCATAGTAGGAATAGCCATCATCATTAAGTAACAGACTAAGTGTGTGACCCTCTAGGTTCACTGTGAGCTGGACATGGGTGAACTCAAACTCCTTCGTATTTCTTTAGTACAATTCTTTGTAACCAAAGTTCCCAATGATCATGTGTAACCTCTAGCAAGATGCCACAACTCCCAGACACTAATGAATCCATATAGTCGTACATACATGTAATAAAGTCCATTTGCTGTCAACTCTCGATCGAATGTGGGTCATGGAATAGTCAAACCCCTAACTCAATCATAGGAATAAGGTCTCGTATCATATATAGGAATCATGTATTTGAAAATACCTTTTCAAAAATAAGTACTCTAGTTAGAGATTTTATTTCCCATGTATGACATCCTTGCCTAGGATCTCAAGCTCTAATATCTGAGCTAGTAGATTTTGTGTTGGTCATCACCTGTTCGCTTACACCTAAACACATTGCTAGCAAGCTTCTTTCACCAGGCATGGCTAGCCCGGTGCTATATACACAAGTGAACGATATGCCTCAATGCAGAAGGCAGCCGTGACACCTTAGGTCAAAGGACCAGTGATACACTAGTATGGCTGTGTGACGTATCATTGACTGTGGATAATCACCCATGTGATTCATCACGTTTGGTCACGCTCAATAACATGTATTCTAACGTATTACTTATGTTTATACTCTTGTGATATGAGACTTGTCACCCAACTATTAGCATCAAATACTATTCCTTGGCAGCATCAAACATACTAGTTATGCAATGTCATACTCCCATATGACAATACCTCAACTAGGAACTAATTCAGATGTATTTAGATAAGACCCTGTACTCATATCTACAACTCTTTGCAGATAGAGTCCTGACATCATAATACATCATGGGATCTTATTCTGTATTTTATATATAATATCTATATATATTCACAACTGTATATACAAAATGATATAAATGTCATTTTATTAATCATAAACTAATTTACAATAAATTACAAAGTTATATATACATAAGGATAATATCCCTAAACCATATGACACGATTGGTTTTAGGGCATATCTCAAACAGTATTAATAGATTAAGACTCATACCAAACTAAGCAGTTGATAACTCGCACTGCCAGTAATTGAAACTTTCCCCAAACATCTCAACCAAAGAAACATAAACCGTTGAGGCATCTTACATGTCCTTATGCTGAGTCTGTAAATCATCACTCATAGACGCTAGTATATAGGATTTAACCTTAAGATTATTGTCCTTCTATTTTTGGAAGGTCTCAATCTTTTCTGGTGAAATAGAAAGGGTCTAGGGTATAGGCCCCTAAAGAAAATAGCCGATCTTTTCAGAATCCAAAACGATTATGAGATTCTAATACCAAACTTTAAAGTTAAGTCCGGTAAGCTTATAAGTGTCTAGAATTTTAAGAAGAAGGTTAAGCATTATTCTTTCACTTGACAAGAGATTCAATACTGAAAATCTACAAAAAAAGGAAATACATCATAATGTATTAAATATATATTTATATTTCAATCTATTTAATTTTGGACTTTAAACTAAATAGTTCTCCCACTATTTTAATTATATCCCATACTCCTTTAATAAGAAAACTGTAATCCAATTATATGTTTTCGTGGGTGATAATATTCTTATCAAACTCACAAGACCTCATCTAAGAGTTATTGGTCAAGTAAGCCCAATAAGTCAGAAACTCATTTCTGTTTGTAACTCTTTACCAGACATGATCAATCTACCTCTAGGAAAAAACACCTCATATAACAGTTATTAGTACCTTAACCTAGTTAGGCTAGACCTAACATCTTTTCTTAAATAGGAGTTCAAACCTAACAGTTATTAGAAGTCAAAGACCCCCTATCAAAAAATAAGTCAAATAGACTACGACACCTCGTAAAGGTCCTCACCTAACAGTTATTGAGTTACTCCATCAAAGATGCCTATAACCTACCGACTGCATTGAAAGGTTTGAACTTAATATTTAAATGGAGGGAGATTTTCATTTAAGGTCTCATTTTAATATACATCACTATGCATATTATTTTGTAATGGGTATATATCATTCCAAATGATATCGGAATCAAATATTAACCCATCACATATTTGATCAAATCAAATAAATAAATTAACAATTAATTTATTTATGAAAGAATTCAATTGATACAATATCAATTGGTTGATTTATGTTTATCATATTACTTCCATTAGAATTCTATTAATTCTAGTTGAATAAAAATTAATTAGAATCTCCATTCAATTTAATTTTAATTCAGAGTATTATTTTTTTGTTCAATTGAAACAATTTTAACCCCAAAAATTTTAATTTCAACAAATCAAATTTTCGATAACAGAAAATACTTTAATCAAATTAGTACTTGTGGAAATTGTAGCTTAAGAAAGGTTATGATATTTCGAGATTATTTAAGAATGAAGAAAAAATTAAAAAAAAATTACTCTTTTTTTTAAGGAAACATGGAATGGTTCGATTCACCCTCTCAGGGGATCGATCAGATCTTACGAAGAAATCAATGTACGTCATGCAGATCTATCCACTCTGGCCAAAGATTAATATATAGCTTGCCCAAATTTCAAGTATCGATCGTTTCATTGTGGGGATTGATTTGATCGACCCTTCAACAGCAAGTATTAATCCTTTCTCCAAACAGATTGATACTTCATGAAACAGAATGCTTCATAGCCTTCATGTATCGATTTGTTTCATTGAGGGGGTTGATCATATCGACCATTTCAATAGCAAGTATTGATCTTTTCTCCAAAAAGATCGATATTTCTTGAAATAGAATGCTATACAATGATACAAAGTCATATTATATTGATCTGTTTGCTTAAGGTACCAATACTCGACCCTTTTTTCTGCTATCAAGTATCAATCAATTTCACAAGGGATCGATACTTGCATGAAATAGATCAATCCGAGGCCGTTTTGAACGATTTCTAAAGTTACTAAAACATGTATAAATCATAAAAAAAATACGTCATTCATTTGTACAAACATGATAACACTTATTAATCATATTAACAATGTCGATTATCATGCTTTTCATAAAATTGTAATCATCCAAATATCCTATTTGATCAAATCAAATATAATAATTTCCTAGGTGTGTGATTGCCGATGCGGAAAAAAGGAGGGGAGCCACGTTCGTCATACGGACTGTGTAGAAAGGCTCCCCAAGGACTATAGACATGTATATATGCACATTTTAAAATTTAAACAAATGATCAACATAAATAACGTACACATACTTTAATGTCGATATCTGGAACAAGCTCTTCCTACAATTCCATTACGTTTTGAAGCGTGTCACACACACCGGGTTGATTATGACAGGTTCCGATTACTCATATTCATGTTCTTGGCAAAGGGAGAAGAAGAAGAACTATTGATATTTTCAATTCCTAATTATAAATCAATTGTTAAAACCTAACCCACGTAACCCTTGTTTTTGTCCATTCATTTTGTTCAGAACAATAGAATGCTTACAAGTGGCAAGCTCTAACCCATAGATTCCAAAATCTATTTCAATTTCATTAACTCATTTAATGAAACAAAAAATATCTAACATATATTTATATTAATCAAATTAATGTATATTAATGCTAATGGTGAGAGAGTGGAAGAGAGAGAGAAAGAGAGATAGAGTTATTTTATTTATACAATATAAATAAAATGTAATGATTATATTTTAATAATATATCATATATATAATAAATTGTAATCATCACTTTCTTACAATATTTGACTTTCAAATATTAATTGCAAAAGATACCTTTTGTTTTTCTTTTTCTTTAATCATAATTAAAGAATTAATTTTAGCCATTGATTCAAAATGAATGATCAAGATCTAATCAAGAATTTGACAGTTAAAAACATCACATGGTGCCATTTGTCAACCAAGAATTTATTTGATCAAATAACAATTATTTAATTATTAATAAATAAACCATTTATTTATTAATATCCTTGTAATAAAATATATTTTTCAACTTTTCATATTTTCGTAAATTATATTTACGTAATCCGAATTAATACCGAAATATTTCTCACGCATATGAGTTTTAGCACGTCATAGTTAGGAAATTAATTGTTTGCAATAAAAAATTAAATTGTCATCCGATCAAAGTATCGTAACAATATCATTAACTAATTTAACGATAATTGTACATGGCAATAATCATCATTATCAAGTAACCAGTAATGTGTGTGATTGCGTGGGTTTACTGTGAGTTGGACATGAGTAGATAAGGACATTTTTGCATCACTTCAGTATAACTCCTTATAATCGAAGTTCCCAATGATCATGAGCAATCTCTAGCAAGATGTCACGAATCCTAGACACGAATAAATCAATATTCAAGATAAACCCATATAGTTATATGTGCATGTAGTAATGTCATTTTGCTATCAACTCTCGATCAAGTGCGAGTCATGGAATCGTCAAAACCCTAACTCAATTAAAGGAATAGGAATTAAATCGTATACGGGATTCGTGTATCCAAAAATACTTTTTCAGAAACATGTACTCTAGCCAAAAATTTTATTTCCCATGTATGATATTCCCACTTAGGATTTCAAGATTCATTATCTGAGCTAGCAGATTTCATCTTGGTCATCACCTATCTTCATACACTAAGAATACATTGCTAGCAAGCTTCTTTCACCAGGTGTGGCTAGCCCAGTGCGATATATACAAGTGAATGATGTGCCTTAGTGCAGATGACAGCTATGATACCTCAGGTAAATAGACTAGTGGTATACTAGTATGGTTGTATGACGTATCATTAACTGTGGATAATCATCCATGTGATTCGTCACATTCAATAACCCATTTTTTAACGTATTACTCATGTTTATGCTCTTGTGACATAAGACTCATCACTCAAATATTAGCATTTAATACTAATCTTTGGCAGTATCAAACATGCTAGTTATTCAATGTCATACTTCCATATGACATCACCTCAATTGGGAACTGATTCGGATGTATTCAAATTAAAAATTCTATACTTATATCTACAACTCTTTGCAAATAGAGTCTTGACATTGTAATACATTACGGGATCTCATTTTGTATTATTTATTTAATTAGCAATTGTAAATACAAAATGATATAAATATCATTTTATTAATTATAAACAACTTTATAATTAATTACAGAAATATAATTATATACAAGGAATGATATTCCTAAACCATATGACACGATTGGTTCTAGAACATATCTCCAACAAACTCGCATTTGGACTAGAGCCAATCAATGTGGAACCAATACCCATCCTTTTTAGGTGGTGACCCAGTTGCTGCTGTGTCATCGGCTTAGTCAATGGGTTCGCCACGTTATTCCCATATAGGGTTTTCTGCACGATTAGGTGTTTATCTACTATAAACTCTCTTATTAAATGATATTTTCTCTGAATATGTTTAGACTTTTGGTGAGACCTTGGCTCCTTAGGCTGAGCTATTGTTTTATTATTATTATTATAGTACAAAATGATGATATCATGAGAGAAATTAATAATATTAAACCTTAATATGCATATGTTTTTGATAATACCTAAGTAAAATAAAAAGGTCCTAAATGTATCTCAAAATCATATATGAATATGCTTGAAATTATTACTTAACAAATTTCTATCCAAGTGCATTAAAAAGCCTCTAGATCGATATGTGAGTAAACGGAATGATAGAAGATCAATAATAGATCGATACATCAAGAAAGATCGATACAAAGAAATGAGGACATTGATATTTGCTGAGACAGTAGCTTTAGATGAAATCACCAATGCAACAGATTGAACATGGAGATCAGCAGATCGATACATGGTCTTCACAGAGAGTTGGAAAATAATTATGAAGCTGATTAGATCGATATCTTACATCAGCAGATCGATACACTAAAACTCATAAATAACTCCAGTAGAAATAGATCGATACTTGGAGAAGTGGAGATCGATAAACAGGATGAAACTTCTACTGTTCATTTAAAGAGATCGATCCATTTCTCCATGTATCGATATTCTTTCTATTTTTAAAGTTCAACGGTAACTTCTGTAGCATTAATAGTGAGCAATAAATGCATAAAATTAAGCTGTTGGACAAGTGTTGCTTCACACAAAAGATAAATATAAGTAGAAGATACACAGTGAAGAGATGAACAATAATCACTTGCAATCAATATCAATAAGAAATCCTTGAATAACATTGATATGCGTAAATAGTAATCTTTTTCTCTCTATTGTAAATCTTTCAAATCTTGTGTGAGAGAACTTTTTCTTGTGAGAGCTTATTGAAATATCTACTCTAGTGTGAGAACAAAAATCTAATATACATCTTCATCCGTATTAAAGAAGATCACTTTGGGTTACCTTCACCCGTATAAAAGAAATTGTATGGTTACCTTTCACCTTAGAAGGGGTGTACTAGGTGTTTCTTGTCTCGTCAAAACAAGAAGTTAGTTAAACTTTGAAGGAAGTGATTTGCATGTGAGAGAGTGGATGTAGGCTAAGATTTGTCAAACTACTATAAAACTGTGTTTATATCTTTCTCTCTAATTACTGTTTTATTATTACACTGCATTGCATATACTTTTAATTGTTAAATTTTAAAAACCCAATTCACCCCCTTCTTGTGCTTTAGATAGAGCCGAATTCAATAGAATTTCAAGATGTGAAACCGCTAAATCAATTTGGGACATGTTAGAAGTTACACATGAAGGAACTAGTAGAGTTAAGGATTCTAAAATTAGTATGTTAGTTCATGATTACAAATTATTTAAAATGAAACTACATGAGAGTAAAAAAGACATGTTTTCTCATTTCACTGACATTACTAATGACTTGAAAGCTCTTGGTAGATCTTACTCAAATGCAGACATTTTGATGAAAATTCTAAGAAGTCTACCTAGAAGTTGGGAAGCTAAAGTTATTGCAATTAAAGAAGCAAATGACTTAAGAACTCTACCTCTCGAGATACTTCTCGGATCGCTCATAATGTACAAGCTTAAAGGTAAACGCAATGATGATGAGGATAAAGAAAAGGGCAAAAGAAACATAGCACTAAAGTGTACTAAAAAGGAAGAAAAGAAAGATGAGAGTGAATAAGATTCCGATGAAGATGATTTTCTTCTTATGGCCATAAAATTCAGAAAATTCTTCAACAAAGAAGGGTCTAAGGGAAGAAATTAGAAAAGAAGAGACTATTCAAGAAAGGATGGATTTAAGAAAAGCCTTGAAAAGGAAAAAGAAAAAGGTAGATAAATCATTTGTTATGAATGCAAGAAACTGGGGGCATAAACGATCCGAATGTCCACTAAGAAAACATAAGAAGGATAAGAACAAGAAGAAGGCAATGAAAGTAACATAGGATGACTCATCTAGTGAAGAGAGCACTTTATCATCGGAAATTGAACAAGTAAATTTCTGCCTCATGAGAAAATTAGAAGATGAGGTAACCTCTTTAAATCAAAACTCTTTATTTTATGATACATGTTTAAATAGTAACGATGATCTATTAGATGAAGATTTGAGTGCATTATATGAGGAACTTAGAAATAATTTTCAGGATTTATATGTAAAATATAAAAAAGCAAAGAAAAAGGACTTCATGATATTAAAGGAAAATGACTTATTGAAAATAAAAGTTAAAGAACTAGAAATTAAGAATGAATGTAGCTCACCTAATGAATTTGATATGTTAAAAGATGAAAATAAAATCTTAAAAGGTGAAATAGCATCTCTCAAAGAAATTTTGGCTAAATTTACACAAGGAAAAGAATTATTGGATAAGCTTTTAGGTGGTCAAAGATTAGTATTTGATAAAACCGGACTTGGATATAAACAAGGAATCAAACAAAAGTCTTATGCAAACTACTTTGTAAAAGCTAAACAACAAGTAGCATTATCTATTACTTGTCATTAATGTAATTGAAAAGGTCATTATAGCAACACATGTTTACATATGAAAAAAAAGTATAATGGACCTAAAATGATATGGGTACCTAAGGGAACACGACTTAAGGAAATTATGCATGCTAAAATGGCCAAGACCTTTAAGGGTAGAATTAATATCTATGGACCCAAAGTCACTTAGGTACTAAAATAAACTTGCCATTTTTGTAGGTACCGCATGTGAAGAGCAACAAGTACAAAAAGAAGTGGTTCCTTGATAGCGGTTGTTCAAGACACATGACGGAAAACAAGAAGCTATTTCTCTATCTAAAGAAAGAAGAAAGAAAAGATGTAATCTTTAGAGATAATAGCTGAGGCAAGGTGAAAGGTATCGATACAATTGACCTTAATTCAATCACAGTAAAAAAATGTTTTATATGTTAAAGGTCTTAAATATAATTTGCTTAGTGTTAGCTAATTGTGTGATCATGGATATAAAATCATGTTTCTTATGAATATGATTGAGGTATTGGATGAGCATGAAAATAAATTATTATATGCACTTAGGAACAATGATGTATCTGTCATAGAACTAGAAAAATTGAATGAAATGAATGATATATGTTTGCAATCTCATTGTGATGATTCTTGGATGTGGCATAGAAGACTAGGACATTGTAGTATAGATCTATTGCGAAAACTTGCCAAATAAGGTCTATTGGGAGATATTCCCAATCTAAAATTTACAAAAGACAAAGTATGTAGTCCTTGCCAATTAGGAAAACAAGTTAAAATATTTTTCAAATCCAAAAACTTAGTTTCCATAACTAGACATTTAGAACTTTTACATATGGACCTTTTTGGACCAAATAAGGTAGCATCACTAAGGGGAAAACTATATACATATGTAGTTGTTGATGATTACTCAAGATTTACATCGGTTTTCTTCTTGGGAAATAAAACTAATACATTTGAAACCTTTAATAAATTCTCAAGACAAATTGAAAATGAAATATGATACATTTGAAACCATTAATAAATTCTCAAGACAAATTGAAAATGAAATAGACTTCAAAATTATAAAGATTAAAAGCGATTAAGGTAGAGAATTTGTAAACAAAGAATTTGAAAACCTTTGCCTTGAGAATATATATTCTCATAATTTTTTTACACCTAGAACCCCACAACAAAATGGAGTTGCCGAAAGAAAGAATAGAACTCTTCAAGAGATGGGTAGAACAATGCTAAGTGAATATAACCTACCCGAATACTTTTGGGCTGAGGCTATTAATACCACATGTCATATAACTAATAAAGTTCTAATTAGAAAGATCTTGAACAAAACTTTATATGAATTAATCTTTCAAAGAAAACTTAAAATCAAATACTTTAGAGTTTTTGGATGTAATTGTCACATTCTTAATACCAAGGATAACCTAGGAAAATTTAAGCCAAAATTCGATTTAGGAATATTTCTATGCTATTCAACCAAGAGTAAAACTTATAGAGTTTTCAACAAAAAAACTCAAGTCATGAAAGAAAGTATGCACATAACTTTTGATGAATATGATTCCAACTTAGCCAAATTAATTGCTAAAGAAAATAAGAAAGAATTAGAAGCAATTGAAAATTTGGAAAACCTAAACTTAAATGATGAGTTTTTGAAAAATCAAAGTGAAATTATAGAAGAAAATCAAGTGACTAAGGAACTCTTAAAGGCATGGAAATATAATTCTAGTCATCCAAAGGAATTAATAATAGGAGATCCCTCTCAACGAGTTAAAACTAGGAGAAAAATAAGAGAAATTGATGATGATCTAGATGAAGTTCAAAATCTAGCATTTGTCTCTCAAATAGAACCAAAACAAGTTGAAAAAGCCTTAAGTGATGAAAATTGGTTAATGGCTATGCAAGAAAAGTTAAATCAATTTTAAAGAAATGAAGTTTTGACTTTAGTACCTAGGCCAAATGATTATCCAACAATAGGTACTAAGTGAGTTTTTAGAAACAAACTTGATGAAAATGACAACATATCTTGAAATAAAGATAAATTAATAGCTCAAGGATATAGTCAAGAAGAGGGAATAGACTATGATGAGACATATGTTCTCATAGTAAGATTAGAGACCATTAGAGTACTCTTAGCATTTGTCATGCCACAAAAATTTCAAACTTTATCAAATGGATGTGAAAAGTGCATTTTTAAATGGTTTTATAAATGAAGAAGTTTATGTAGAGCAACCTTCCGATTTTGAAAACTACAAATTTCCAAATCATTTTTGTAAACTCATTAAGGCACTTTATGGTCTAAAATAAGCACCTAGAGTTTAGTATGAAAGACTTAGTCAATTTTTGCTAAAACATAATTTATTGAGGGGGAGTGTTGACACTACTCTTTTTATTAAAAGCAAAGATAATGTATTCTAATATACAAATCTATGTTGATGATATCATTTTTAGAAGTAAAAATGAGTCATTGTGTATTAAGTTTTCAAATCTAATGAAAGGTGAATTTGAAATGAGCATGATGGGAGAATTAAATTTCTTTTTAGAACTCCAAATTTAACAAACAAATGATGGAATTTACGTCTCCTAACCAAAGTACATCATAGAACTTTTAAGAAAATTTGATATGATAGAAGGCAAATTCATTCTAACTTCTATGAGTACTTTCACTTCATTAGACAAAGATGAAAAAGGAAAAAGTGTAGAACAAAGATTATATAGAGATATGATAGGATCATTATTTTATTTAACAGCTTCTAGAACCGATATTCTCTATAGAGTGTGTGCTTGTGCGAGATTTCAATCCAATCCTAAGAAATCACATCTTATAGTGGTAAAACGAATCTTCTGATATTTAAGAATGACACCAATTCTAGAATTATTTTATTCAAAAGATGGTGAATTTAGTTTAAAAGACTACTCGGATGCCAACTATGGAGGATGTAAAGTAGATAGAAAAAGTACAAGTGGTACTTGCTACTTTCTTGGAAACTCCTTAGTATCATAGTTTAGCAAGAAACAAAACACCATTGCATTTGCTACTACCGAAGCCAAATACATATCCGTAGGTAGTTGTTATGCACAACTTATATGGATTAAGTACTAATTGCAAGATTATGGATTAAATCTTAATAAAATTCTTATTCTGTGTGATAACACAAGTGCCATAAATCTAACCAAAAATCCAGTTCAACATTCTAGGACTAAGCACATAGAAATTCGTCATCATTTCATTAGAGACCATATTAATAAAAGAGATATCTGCTTAGAGTATATAAACACAAATCTTTAATTAGCTGATATTTTCACAAAACCACTTGATAGAGATCGTTTTTGTGTAATTACAATAGAATTAGGAATTATAAAAATTGTTTGAATATTGTTGAGTTTTTTCTGTCTATGTGTATATAACTGACAAAATTTAGCTACTGGAATGCATCGGATTGATACATCTATCACAGAGTATCGACACCACGATAACGGATCGATATGTCACTGAAAACATATCGATACATTCATGTGTCACTATTTAACCATCGACACATTCTCTTGACATATCAATACTGGCACTCATTTTCAGTATGTATCGATACTCTTCCTTTCAGATCGATTCCCTGTATTAAAACAATGTATGATCACTCAAATTATGAAATTTGTGAAAGCTAAGTTGTCAACCGCCAAAGTCAAACGCTTATTATAGGCCAAACCCAAATTTGAATTTGCTTGTATGTATTGATACACTTAATCTAACGTATTGATACTCGTACCTAAATGTTAAAACATATCGAAACCTTTTTAAGACAAATCAATATATCATTCAAATCTTAGAAAAGATCGATATTTTTTTTTCATGTATTGATACTTTTATGCGATTAAAAGGAAAGAAACTACTTTGAACCAAATATATGGATACTTCTTTCTCCATCAGCAACTTAAAGCTTTATCTCACTACAAACCCTAACTCATTGAAATCCAAAGTTCTATTCTTCATTCCCTCAATCTTTTTGTCCAAACTCAACTACAAAATGTCTAGAACTAAGAATGCCGAAGTAAGTCAACGAAAAAAGTAGAGAACAACTGAAGCTTCTCCCTCAAATACTGACTTCCAAAACCGTGAAGCAGAGAATCAGTACCTCTCCCTCTTTCTGAACCAAAAAGTTGCTCTTGGATGTGTCTTGGACTTCAATCTTCTCATTTCCATCAAATTTCCATATTTTAAAACCTTTGAAGAATTTGAATGGATTGAATACCTAAGTTTTAGATGAAAATGTTTTAACAGCCTAGTTAGGATTTTCTATTTGAATATGGACATCAAGGATCCTCATTCAAGTCGACCTTGAATGACGGAGTTTACAAGCAACATTCGTGGACATTCGTTCCAAGTAAATGCTGGTGTTATGTCTCGCATCACTCATATACCAGAAGGGGGAATTTCGTATCTAGTAGGCACATTTTAGCCTTTTGAAGCATGCAAGGTAATCTTCAATAATCCAAACTTAACAGAAGTGGACAACAAACTAGTCCATCTAGGCATTTATGAGAGGATTCTTCATCTCATTAGCTCATACAACCTTAACGCCCGTTCTGAAAGATATTCGGAGATGACATACGAGGATATGTGGTGAATGCAGTGCATTATGGAGAGGAAGAGACTTGATCTGATATTGTGGATTCTCAATGCGATGGTGAAAACTACAATGTCTAAAGCCAGCCATCTACACTATGGATATGCAGTCTCCGTAATTATTAGAAAAAGTCCATCTTGGATACACGTTGAGATCGATACTATTGAGCCACCAGCTGCTTCCATGTTATCAGAAACAACCTTACGCCACATGCATTATAAGCATACACCTAATGGGCAATGGATAATTCAAGCTCAATACAAGCATTTACACAATCAGATAGAGCCACCGACTCAATCATAAAATGCGGCTGTACCAGAAAATGAGCTACTTGTACCTCCTTCTCCTGCTCCTTCGCCTCAGCCAAAGCCACCGACTTAATCAATAGCTACATCTGCCATTCCGTCTATTTTGAAGAGCATGCAAGGTTAGCTGACTCGCATAGAGGAGAAAGTTGAGACAAAGATGTCCAAGTTCGATGAGCACTTCACTAGTCTCGAGAGCATGGTGATTACTCAATTACATAAGATTAAAGAGCACATTGCTTTGGGTGACGATGCAATAGCATAGCTTGGGAGACTTGGAGTGGAATTCTGTAGTGAAACCCACATATTTATGAGCAGCTTGGTTAAGGCATCCACACCAACTCCTGCTCCTGCCTATCGTGGACTTACAGCCTCCACATCTCGTTCGCGACCCCCTCTTCTCTCACCTTAGCCTACCTATACCCTTATAGACCTAGATATCGATAGCGATAGTCTAAAACCTTTTGGCACCCTTTGAACGATGTCTAGCATTTGTATGCATTTTTCTGTGAAATGAAAACTTTTCTTCTTAATTAACAATTATTTTGTCATTGTACTTCTCTGTTATGATTGTGTTAATTATGTCTGAAATGCATAGCCTTAATATCATTGATTTGCATGATTGTGTTGATTATAAGTAATATCATCAATTTATTTTCCTTTTTTGATTATTGACAAAAAGGGGGAGAAAATATAGATGTTAAGCTTGCATCAAATCTTAATGGATAAAAGGGGAGAAAACTCAAATTTAAAAGATAAGTTAAACATCACATTAAGGGGGAGAATAATCATTCACTTTAAGTCTTAGGCACCTATTTTATTTTGTCATCATAAAAAAAGGGGAGATTGATGATATCATGAGAGAAATTGATAATATCAAACCTTAATATGCATATGCTTTTAATAATGTCTAAGTAAAATAAAAAGGTCCTAAATGTTTCTTAAAATCATGTATGAATATGCTTGACATTATTACTTAACAAATTTCTATCCAAGTGCATTAAAAAGCCTTCAGATCGATATGTGAGTAAACGAATTGATACAAGATCAATAATAGATCGATACATCAAGAAGGATTGATACAAAGAAATGAGGACATCGATATTTGCTAAGACAGTAGCTTTAGATGAAATTACTAATGCAACCAGATTAAACATGGAGATTAGTAGATCAATACATTGTCTTCACAGAGAGTTGTAAAATAATTACAGAGGCAACCAGATCGATACGTAGAGATAATAGATCGATACCTAGTCTTCATAGAGAGTTAGAAAATAATTACGAAGCTAACTAGATCGATATCCTGCATCAACAGATCAATACACTAAAACTCATAAATAACTCCAGTAGAAACAGATCGATACTTGGAGAAGTGGAGATCGATACACGGGGATGAAACAAGTGTTGCTTCACACAAAGGATAAATATAAATAGAAGATGTATAATGAAGAGATGAACAACAATCACTTGCAATCAGTATCAACAAGAAATCCTTGAACAATATTGATATATGTAAACAGTAATCTTTTTCTCTCTACTGTAAATCTTTCAAATCTTGTGTGAGAGAAATTTTTCTTGTGAGAGCTTATTGAAATATCTACTCTAGTGTGAGAACAAAAATCTAATATACATTTGTAACTTGGTATTGGGTACATCTTAACCCGTACTAAAGAAGATCGCCTTGGGTTACCTTCACCCGTAGAAAAGAAGTTGTAAGATTATCTTTTACCTCAGAAGGAATGTATTGGGTGTTCCTTGTCCTGCCAAAACAAGAAGTTAGTTGAACCTTGGAGGAAGTGATTTGCATCTAAGAGAGTGGAAGTAGGCCAAGATTTGTCGAACCACTATAAAACTGTGTTTGTATCTCTTTCTCTTTAATTACTATTTTATTATTGCACCACATTGCATACATTTTTAATTGCTAAATTTTAAAAACCTAATTCACCCCCCTCTTGGGTGTTGCCAACTAGGCCAACACAAAACTACTAGGTCAACTATGGAAAGAACCACTCCGAGTTTTGTCATGAGCATACGGATCCAGACAACCTCTTTCGTAGCTTCAGAAGTAGCGACATACTCAACTTCTGTAGGGGAGTCAGCTGTGGTAATCTGTTTGAAACTCTTCCAACAGACAGCACCTCTATTACATATGGAGACAAATGTAGAAATAGACTTTCTTTCATCCACATCTAATTGAAAATCAGAATCAGCATAACTCTAAAGTTTTAACTCACCTCCTTCGTAGATCTACACCAAATCCTTAGTTCTTCTAAAGTATTTAAGGATCCTTTTGATCATAGTCAAATGTTCTTCTCCTTAATTTGCTTAATATCTACTCGTGACACTCATAGTATATGCTATATCAAGTCTAGTACATAGCATGACGTACATAAAACTACCTATTGTTAAAGCATAAGGAATCTTCTGCATATGCGCGAGCTCAGCTTCAGTCTTGGGTCCCATCTCTCTCGAGAGATGAACCTTATGACTGTAGGCTAAAAAACCTCTTTTAGAGCTATCCATATTGAACTTCTTTAGTACTTTATCTATTTAATGACTTTGAAAAAGACCTATCATTCGTTTTGCTCTAACTCTATAAAGTCGAATATACCCAATATAAAGGCCGCTTCTCCCAGATCTTTATGGAGAAAATATTAGACAATCACAATTTAATCTCAGATAACATTCCCACATTGTTTTCTAGGAGTAGTATGTCATCTACATGTAATACAAGGAATTTAATGGTATTGTTATTCTCTTTTATGTAGACACACGGTTCATCAATATTCTTAATGAAGTCAAACGATTTGACCGCATTATCGAATTGTATGTTCCAACTTCTAGAAGCTTGCCTTAATCCATAAATGGATTTATGCAACATACAGACTTTATGACTATCTTCATAAGCAACAAACGCAGCAGGCAGTTGCATGTATATAGACTCCTTAATGAAACCATTAATGAAGTTTGTCTTTACATCTATTTGCCATATCTCATAGTCATAATAGCCGCAATAGTAAGTAATATTTGAATGGATTTTAACATGGTTACTGGTGAAAGGATTTCATCAAAATCAACACCTTGTTTCTAATTATAACCCTTTGCCACTAACCTACTTTAAAAGTCTTTACTTTTCTATCCTTGCCAATTTTTCATTAGCAAACCCGTTTACAACCAATACGGACAATTACTTCTGCTAGATCAACAAGTGACCATACCTGACTAGCATACATGGATTCCATTTCGAATTTCATAACTTCAAGCCATCTTTGAAATTCGATATCTAATATTGCTTCTTCATAGGTTCTAGGATTTTCTCTTTGTATATCTTCTCTAATAAAAAAAGATTCAAAATCATTTTAAGAAAAGAAATAATATCTTTGAAGAGAGCGTGATATTCTAGTAAATCTACGAAGAGTTTGGTTTATAAAAGACTAAGGATCAAATTGAACTAGTTCATAAAATATGAACTAGTTCATCTGCATTAACAGGTTCATCCATTTGAGGTTTATTATCATCAAACTTTTCAAACTCCTCTAAAAACTCACCTATATCATTGTCCTCAATGAACTGATTCTTAAAGAACTGTGCATGTCTACTAATCAAAATCTTTCAATCAGTATGAAAGTAGAAATAATATCCTAAACTATATTTAGGATATCCAATGAATCAACATTTTTCAGACTTAGCATCCGACTTTCCAGTGTTAGCTAATTTAACATAAGCTGGACATCCCTAAGGCTTTATATAATTGAAGTCTAGAAGGTATAAGTTGAGAAAGTATACCATTAATTTTAAAAAATTCTAGAAATTCAGTATTTAAGTATTCACCTGCACAATTAAATCGTAAAATCTTGATACTTTTTTCTATTTATTTCTCTACTTCAACTTTAAATTCTTTGAATTTTTCAAAAGATTTAGATTTGTACTTTCATAAGTACACATTACCATATTTTGAATAGTCATCGCTAAAAGTTATGAAGTAAGAGAAATTACTGTTGGTTATATGCCCTAGATCCAATAGGGACAAAAATGTAATTGTACATTATTGTATTAATAAATAAAATTGGCAATTTATTTATAAGTTTTGTCTATGTTGACTACTTATATATAAAGTCTTTAGAATGACAATTAGAGGAATTAATTTAAGTTTAATTTATGAGATCCCGTCATTCTTAAATATTCCCGATCGTAGGATTATCAATACTAGGACATTGATAAA
>JAXCLQ010056805.1:0-17320 GCA_035584115.1 Cedrela odorata | reverse complement strand
AGATAAAATCCCAAAATCACCTTGCTAATAATGAAATTTCAATTCTACCCTTATAAATTTACTTTATATTACTTCTCGAAATTCTAACACTTAATACTTTAACAAGTATATTTATAATCCTAGTTACGAATCCTATAAAAGAAATTGCGGGTGTCACAAAGATGATGCGAATTGAAGAGCGAGTGGACGCCGTGATGACCAACTTCGATGAAAGGCTTACAAGGCTTGAGACCTTGGTGACTACGCAAATGCACAAAATTAAGGAACATTTGGCCTAGATTGATCAAGGCATCACTCAATTGGGCAGATTTGGAATTGAGTTTCTTAGCAAAACCAAGTGTTTTATGTAGAGTTTGGCCAGAGTCTCTACACTAGCATTAGTGTATCGAGGACCCACGACTTCTTCCTCTAGACCAAGACTACCTCCACATGCCTTATAGCCTAGCTTGTCTCATCTTGTTGACTTAGACGTCGACAATGATAACTCCAACAATATAATTCTAGTCACTATATAGAAACATGTTTTAATTGTCTAGGTTATTTTATGCTTTGTATTTGTGTTTTTGACTATGGAATGTTATCATCTTGTGACTTTTAATGAAATTTCCATGACATTGTATTGATAACGTGATGTTTAATGAAATTTCCTTGCCTTTCTATTTGCTTAACCATTTGTTTCTTTTATTTCCTTCTTTGATTGTTAACAGAAAAGGGGAGAGGTCATTCAAACTAAAATTTGTATTGAATTCTAAATTGGAAACATAAACAAGAGGAGAAAGATAATCTCTCAAGATTAACAAAAAAGGGGAGAAGTGACGAAATTTGACATTCAAAGTAAATAGAAACTTCATAGACTATAAAGGAGAAACATTTTGACTTAGTTTTTCTTAAAAGGGAGTTGTATACCTTATTTGAATAAAGTCTTAAAATGTACTTTATTTTGTCATCATGTTAATAATTTAAATGTGAAATTAAATATATGTTTTTGATGATGACTAAATTTATTGTAATGTCAAATCAATTTATGATAATAAAATAGATTTAGAGTTGTTAAGAATCAAGAAAACTGTGTGAATATACTTAAATCAATCTAAACAAATTTTCTGTGAAAAGTGTGAATCAAGTGTAATAGGATTAATACTTGGAGCCAAAGATTCGATACTTTAGCTAATCGGATCAATATGAGGAAGAAACAAATCAATACAAGTAGGGAAGATCGATACCCTTACTAATCGGATTGATTCACTTGAAGAAGGTCGATACTTGGAAGAAAAACAGATCGATAGCTTGCAAGTCAGTAGCCTCAGATGAAATCACTAAGTTAAACGAATCGATACTTGAAAGAAGCAGATCGATACGTTTAGAGAAAATCGACGCTCAGAACTCAAAAGATCGATACTTAGCATTCTAGTGAGTTAAAAAATATTTACAAAGTATACCAGATTGATACTTAAGTAAAGGAGATTGATACTTTGCCAACCCGAGAATTCAAAATTATTTACTAAGTGGACCAGATCGATGCAAGTGATAAACAAATCGACACTTCAGAATTCTAAAGAGTTCAGAAATAATTACAAAGTGAAGTAGATAGATACCAGTGCTAAAATGAATTGATACTTTTAATTTCAGATAGTTCAAAATTATTTACGATGCAAGCCAAATCGATATGTTAAGAAGAAAGGATCGATACTCAGGATTGAAGTCCAACTCACATTCAAGATTCGCATAAACAGATTGATACACTACCATAATAAATTTATATTTTCTAACCTTTTAAAGCTTAACGATAACTTCTGCAGCATTTATGAAGAATTATTAATGCACCTAATCAAGCTGTTGGAGATAAAGAACTTCAAAAAAAGAATAAATATAAATAAAAGAATTTAAAGAAATGAGAACAACAAAGTACATTTTTGAGTATCAGTGAATATTCATCTGCTATTCTAACTTGAACAATTTTTGTTTTCTCTCTCTACTATAAATTTATTCATTCACCCATTCTTGTGAGAGAAAATTATTTGAACGTGCTCATTGATACATTAGCTCTATTGTGAGAATATAAAGCACAGAAATACATTTCAAAATTGTATTAGGTTTATCTTCATCCAATTTAAAATGAAAATTGTATTGGGTTTCTATTCACCTAGAAAAAGAAGTTGTACGGTTGCCCTTCTCCTCAAAAAGAGTTGTATTGGGTTTCACTTAACCCACATAAACAAAGACACAGTTGAACTTTAATAGTGAGCCAAAGTCAAGAGAGTGGACGTAGGCTATATTGTTGAACCACTATAAATCTAGTATTTGCTTTCTCTCTCTCGCTTTCTCTCTCTACTGTTTTATTAATTTCAGTGCATTACATACATCTTAAGCTTTAAATTTTTAGACAACCCAATTCACCCCCTCTTAGGTATTGCCAACTAGAACAACACTTTCAAAGAGAATGAGTTGTTGAGTTTCTGAATTAGGTTCTCTATGAGTTGATCATTACTTCCAGTCACCACAATGTCATCAACATAGATAAAAATTCTTGTAAGATTAGCTCCAATCTTTTGTTAAATAGTAAGGTATCAAATTTGGAACTGTGGAACTCCCATGATACTAAAGTTGTTTTTAACTTGTCAAACCATGCCCTAGAGGCTTGTTTAAGTCCACAGAGAGCTTTTCTAACTCTACAAACATGATCATGCTTTGACTTATCCTCCAAACCTTCTGGTTGTGCCACATATACAACTTCTGAAAGCTCACCATTTAAAAAGACATTGTTTACATCTAGTTGCCTAAGTTCCCAACCATAAATCACAGCCAAATTTAAAACTAACCGAATTGTAGAGGTTTTAACCATAAGACTGTATGTCTCATAAAAATCAATACTTGGAGTTTGATGGAAACCCTTAGGAACTAGTCTAGTTTTCAGTCTTGAAACATTCCCATCTTGATTTTCTTTGACTTTAAACACTTACTTATTTCCCAAAAGTTTTAGGTTTGAGTTATAGGGTACTAAGGTCTAGGTTTCATTCTTGACTAATGCATTATATTCCTCTAACATAGCTTGTTTCCAACCAAGTCACTCAGAGTCTGTTTGATATTGGTTGGAATCCCATTCTTAGCCTTGCTATCATATGATGAGTAGAAGTGAGTTTACTTTGATTTTGAAGTTGTTCTGTTTTAATTTGATATTTTGGTTGCATTGTTCTTTTGTATTTGCAGAAGAGTGATGATGGCTATGTAACTATTTTGTGTGTGCATTTTTGTGTTGTTACTTAGACTTGAAGAAGAACCTGTTGAAGTAGT
Source organism: Cedrela odorata (assembly GCA_035584115.1). Lineage (NCBI taxonomy): Eukaryota > Viridiplantae > Streptophyta > Magnoliopsida > Sapindales > Meliaceae > Cedrela > Cedrela odorata. The sequence continues at coordinate 14,029 of JAXCLQ010056805.1, read as the reverse complement.
GGAGTGAGAAGACTCTTTTACCGCTATTCCCATTAAATATAAAAGATTAGGATTGTAGAAACTGATAAGAACTGGTTTAGCAGAAGCACACTATCCTTAAAAGCGCCATCTTTAAAGGGAAAAGAAACATCATTGAAATTAGCATTGCTTGAAATATAATTTCTTCCTGTATGATGGAGACATAAGTATTCCTTTTGGTAACACTCAGACCCAAATCTCAATGGCATATCAGCTTGTGCCATGAGTGTTAAACCTACCTCAACTAAGTGTTTATACTTCCTCTCAACTTTTTCGTTTTGATTGTGGGTGCATGGACAAGAGTATGTCAACTAAATTCCTTCCATTTTAAAATTTTTTTTCAAAAGATTTGAACTATCTTCCCATGTCACTTTAAAAAGATTTAATTTAGTTATCAAAGAATATCTCAACTTGTGTTTTGAAGCTTACGAAAGTGGTAAGAGATTCAGATATTCTTGTGAGAGGAAATTACCAGCTAAAATTATTGAAATCATCAATGAATATTATGTAATATTTATATCCTTAATTTGAGGCTAAATGAGCAACACCCCAAAAATCATAATGAATCAATTCGAGAGGTTTTGATGTCTTAGTTTTATTACTTCCAAATTTAAATCTGTAAAGCTTTTTAAGTTGACATGCGCGACAAAACTCAAGAAATCGTTTTTCATTGAAAACAAAAGCTTTACAACTTGATGGTGTTTCTTTAAGGGCTACTATATAAAGATAACCTTGTCTCCTATGTCACAAATTTATATCATCTTTACCTCTTAGATTACAACTATTTGTTTTAGTGCAAGCTAGTAAAAAAGATAACATGGATTCGAGTTTGCTAGAACTACAAAGACTCAATCTATAACCTAACTTATTCTCGGTTGCTAGAAATGAAAGAGGGAATTGCATCCTATAAAGTCATTTTTGATCTACTCCTTTATGCATTGTTCTTCCTATTTTCTTGACAAGATATATATCATTAAAAAACAACATCATTATCTTGAATTAACTTGAATATGCTAATAAGGTTCTTGGTTATGTTTGGTCTATGCAGTATATGTTTCAGGTATATTGGCTTGCTTGTGTGTGTATGTTTTGTGTAAAGTATAGTATGACCAATGTGCAAGATATTGAGTTTTTCTCCATTATCTACTGCCAATTGCTCATTTCCATTATACTCTAAAGTCTGGTTGAGATTATTGATGTTGTTGGTGATGTGGTTAGAGGCACCATTATCCAAAAACCATGAGGGATCAATAGGGTTCTCTAATGAGGCAACATAGGGTTCCTTTTGATTTGGTCTTGCAGTAGATTGTAGAGCGAAATCTTGGTTGAACCTATGCCAACAATTCCCAACAACATGTCCTGCCTTATTGCAAATATGATAGATGGGTTTGTTGCCTTTGTTTTATGGTTTTCTTTTTCCTTGAGTTCCTTGTGGGCCAAAATGTACTCTAAATTAATTGACACTTGTGTTGGGCATGTTCTGAGCTCCTAATTTTCCACCCATATTTCAAGTTCTTCTCTGATAACTATTAACCTGACTAAAATTTATAGAGAAGTTTGGCTGCATATTCATGTTACTGAAGGCCAGGTTCTTCTGAATCCGATTCTCAAAGCCTAATAACATAACATGCATATCCTGCAAATGTAACTTCTCACCCTTAGAGGTAATATTCACCACAACATGATCACATTCAAATCCTAAACCTCCATTAGGTACAAGATTAACTCATTATTAGAAACTTCTATTCCTGAAGCTTTTAGACTGTTGACTAGTGACTTCATCTTGTGGTAGTATTCGACCATGCTCAAAGACTCTTTTCTGGTTTTCTGAATTTGAGAACAAATTTGCATAGCTCTAGTTGTTGTTTGAGCTGAGAAAAACCTGCCCAAAGTTGTGCAAACCTCTCTTGTAGAAGCACATTGGGTTGATAGGTAAGAACACTCTCAGTCATTGAAGATAATAACCAACTCATTAACATCTGAATAATGTGTCTTTAAATTAAGACACAATCCCCTTAAAACATCACTTCTTTGTTATTGTCTCTTGATCATCTTCTTTAGTTTCTTAAGTTACTGCCTCATCGTCGATGATATTGCCTACTCTCCAGTAGCCTGTGAACATTCTATTCAATCTCTTCTATTTTCTCAAGCCATTTCTGAATATTCTCTTCAATCTCTTCCACTTTTCTTTTAGCTGCATCAACCTTACGCTGAATACTTCTACTTTTATCCATTAGCTTCTTGACTTATGTCTACAAATTCTTAAAATTACTTTTATACTTGCACAAATAACTAATTCATGTCCAATTAATGAAGCCAAACACTCGGCAACTTATAAAGCAATTGTAAAAATGATTTCTACCATCTTCAAACCTTTTTTCATTTTTCATTGACAACTTCTAAAGCAATTGGGAGAAAATGTATTTGCATTCAATGTTGTTTTTTTACAAGTTTTTGCTTACAAGTATATATAGACAGGATAAGTGTAAAATATAACCCTAGCTAAATGCATAAAGCTAAAGGAGAAATAAAGAGACAAATTTTATAGTTGTTGTATTATATCTTTCAATGGCAAGAGGCTTAGTCATAATTTTAGGTGTTTTATCTTAACTACTAGGTCTTCATTTGTTATCTTTTCCCTGATGAAATGCACATCAATTTCTATGTGCGTAGTTCTTTTATAGAAGACTAGATTCACTACAAGTTCAACAACTCTCATATTGTCACACTAAATAATAGGCTTGTTACATTCAGCTGCGCTATTTCAGCTTTAGTTTGTGTAAGGACTCTATGTTTCGATTCACTACAAACATTGCCAATGATATCATGAGAGAAATTAATGATATCAAACATAAATATATGACATGTTTTTGATAATAACTAAATTAAATATGTCCGAAATTTGTCTCAAATTCTTAAGTAAATATGCTTGAGTTTATTCCTTAACAAATCTCTATCCAAGTGTATTAAAAAGCAAACAGATCGATATGAGAGGAAACGAATCGATACAAATTCAATAACAGATTGATACATTAAAGAAGATCGATACAAAGAAATAAGGATATCAATATTTGTTGAGATAGTGGCTTCAGATGAAATCACCAATGCAACCAAATCGATACATAGAGATCAATAGATCGATATATAGACATCAATAGATCGATACATGATCTTCGTAGAGAGTTAGAAAATAATTATGGAACAAACCAGATCGATATCCAACAGAAACATATCGATATACTAAAACCCAAAAATACTTCTAGTACAAACAGATCGATACTTAGAGAAGTGAAGATCGATACTTGGGATGCAAATTATACTATTTACTTAAAGAGATCGATACATGAAGAAATAAATCAATACTCTTTCTGAATTTAATGCTTAGTGGTAATTTCTACAACATTAATGGCAAATATTAAATATATCAAATCAAGCCGTTGAATATGGGTAGCTTCACAAAATAGATATATATAAATAAAAGATATACAGTAAAGTTTCAAAAAAAAAAAATTACTTACAATCAATATCAACGAGAAATTATTGAACAGTAATGATATACGAAAACATTGAACTTTCTCTCTCTACTGTAACTCTTTCAAATCTTGTGTGAGAAAAATTTTTCTTGTGAAAAGCTTATTGAAATATTCACTCTAGTGTGAGAGCAAAAATCAAAAATATATTTGTAATTTGGTTTTGGGTAATTCTTCACTCATACCAAATAAGATATTTGTGGTTACTTTTCATCCATATAAAAGAGTGTAAGGTTTTCTTTTACCTTAGAAGGAGTGTACTGGACTACTTTTGTCCCGTCAAAACAAGAAATTAGTAGAACCTTGGTGAAAGTCTCTTGCATCCGAGAGAGTGGACGTAGGCTACAATTTGCCGAACCATTATAAAATTGTGTTTGTATTTCTTTCTCTAATTACTATTTCATTACTGCACTGCATTACATACGATTTTATTTGCTAAATTTTAAAAACCCAATTCACCCCCCTCTTGGTATTGCCAATTAGGCCAACAAGTGGTATTAGAGCCTAACTCAATCAAATAGAATTTACAACCTTGAGGAGTAGATTAAAATGGCATCTAGCAGTAATCTTACAAAAATAGTAGAAGGACAATCTACAAACAGACCACCATTCTTTAATGGAATAGATTATACTTACTAGAAAAAGATGATGCAAATCTTCTTATCAACATTAGATTTTGAAATTTTAAATGTAATAGAAGATGGATACTATCTACCTACAACTGAGGATGAAATCACTAGAGAGAGAAAACTAAAACTAAAAAGGGAATGGACCTTCGAAGAGAGAAATAGGTTCACCCTAAATGGAAAGGCAATGAACATTTTATATTGTGTTTTAGATATAGCTGAATTCAATAGAATTTCATGATGTGAAATGGGTAAATCAATTTGGGACATACTAGAAGTCACACATGAAGGAACTAGTAGAGTTAAGGACTCTAAAATTAGTATGTTAGTTCATGATTACGAACTGTTTAAAATGAAATTGCATGAGAGCATAAAAGATATGTTTACGCATTTCACTGACATCACTAATGATTTAAAAGCTCTTGGTAGAACTTACTCAAATGCATATATTGTGACAAAAATTCTAAAGAGTCTACCTAGAAATTGGGAAGCTAAAGTTAAGACAATTAGGGAGGCAAAGGATTTGAAAACCTTACCTCTCAAAGAACTTCTCAGATTGCTCATGACATACAAGCTTGAAAGTAGACGAAATGACAATGAGGATAAAGAGAAGGGCAAAAGAAACATAGCACTAAAAAGTACCAAAAATGAAGAAAAGAAAGATGAAAGTCAACAAGACTCAGATGAAGATGATTTTCTTCTCATGACTAGAAAATTTAGATAATTCTTCAACAAAGAGGGGTCCAAAGGAAGAAACTGGAAAAGAAGAGACTATCCAAGAAAGGATGGATTCAAGAAAAGCTTGAAAAAGGAAAAAGAAAAAGGGAAAGAAAGCATTTGCTATAAATGCAAGAAACCAGGGTATACACGACCCGAATATCCGCTAAAAAAAGATAAGAAGGACAAGAACAAGAAGCGGCAATGAAAGTGACATGGGATGACTACCTCTAATGAAGAAAGCTCTTCATCATCGGAAACCGAGCGAGCAAATTTCTACCTCATGGGAAAACTAGAAGATGAGGCAACCTCTCTGATCAAAACTCATCATTTTATGACACATGTTCAAATGGTGATGATGATTTATTGGATGAAGACTTGAATGCATTATATGAGGAACTTAGAAATGATTTTTAGGTTTTATTTGCAAAATATAAAGAAGCAAAGAAAAAAAACTCCATTGTATTAAATGAAAATGACTCATTAAAAATAAAAGTTAAAGAACTAGAAATTAAGAATGAATCTAGCACAACTAATGAACTTGATATGTTAAAAGATGAAAATAAAATATTGAAAGGTGAAATAGCTTCTCTCAAAGAAATCTTGGCTAAATTTACACAAAGAAAAGAATCATTAGACAAGCTTTTAGGTAGTCAAAGATTAGTATTTAATAAAGTCGAACTTAGACATAAACAATGAGTCAAACAAAAGTCATATGCAATAGAAAGGGGCATTATAGCAACACATGTTTACACAAGAAAAATAAGTATAATAGACCTAAATGATATGGGTACCTAAGGGAACAAAACATAAAAAATTTATACATGCTAAAATGATCAAGACCTTTAAGGGTAGAACTAATATCTATAGACCCAAAGTCACTTGGGTACCAAAATAAACTTGCCATTTTTGTAGGTACCGCATGTGAAAAGCTACAAGTACAAAAGAAGTGGTTCCTTGATAGCGGTTGCTCGAGACACATGACGAAAAATAAGAAACTATTTCTCCATCTAAAGAAAGAAGAAAGGAAAGATGTGATCTTTGAAGATAATAGTCGAGGCAAAGTGAAAGGTATCGGTACAATTAACCTTAATTCAATCACAATAAAAAATGTTTTATATGTTAAAGGTCTTAAATATAATTTGCTTAGTATTAGCCAATTGTGTGATTATAGATATAAAATCATGTTTCTTATGAATGGTTGTGAAGTATAGAATGAGCATGAAAATAAATTATTATATGCACTTAAGAACAATGATGTATATGTCATAGAACTAGAAAAATTGAATGAAACGAATGACATATATTTGCAAGCTCATTATGATGATTCTTGAATGTGGCATAGAAGGCTAGGACATTGTAGTATGGATCTATTGCAAAAACTTGTCAAACAAAGTCTATTAGGAGATATTCCCAATCTAAAATATACAAAAGACAAAGTATGCGGTCCTTACCAATTAAAAAAATAAGTTAAAACCTTTTTTAAATTCAAAAACTTAATTTCCACAACTAGACATTTAGAACTTTTTCATATAGATCTCTTCGGACTAAATAGGGTAGCATCATTAGGAGCAAAACTATATGCATACGTAGTTGTAGATGATTACTCAAGATTTACATGGGTTTTCTTCTTGGCAAGTAAAAGTGACACATTTGAAACCTTTAATAAATTCTCAAGACAAATTGAAAATGAACTAAACTTCAAAATTATAAAAATTAGAAGTGATCAAGGTGGAGAATTCGTAAACAAAGAATTTAAAAAACTTTACCATAAGAATTGATATTCTCACAATTTTTTTGCACCTAGAACCTCACAATAAAATGGAGTTGCCAAAAGAAAGAATAGAACTCTTCAAGAGATTGGTAGAACAATGCTAAGTAAATTTAACATACATGAATACTTTTGGGCTGAGGCCATTAACACCGCATGTCATATAACTAATAGAATTCTAATTAGAAAGATTTTGAACAAAACTCCATATGAATTAATCTTTCAAAGGAAACCTAAAATCAAATACTTTAGAGTTTTTAGATGTAATTGTTACATTCTTAATACCAAGGATAACTTAAGAAAATTTGAGCCAAAGTCTGATCTAGAAATATTTCTAGGCTATTCATCCAAGAGTAAAGCTTATAGAGTTTTCAACAAAAGAACTCAAGTCGTGGAAGAAAGTGTGCATATAACTTTTGACGAATATGATCCCAACTTAGCCAAATTAATTGCTAAAGAAAAAGAGAAAGAATTAGAAGCAATTGAAAATTTAGAAAAACTAAACTTGAATGATGAGTCCTTGAAAAATCAAAGTAAATTTATAGAAGAAAATCAAGTGACTAAGAAACTCCCAAAAGCATGGAAATATAATTCTAGTCATCCAAAAAAACTAATAATAGGAGACCCCTCAGAAAGAGTTAAAACTAGAAGAAAAATAAGAGAAATTGATAATAATCCAGATGAAGTTCAAAATCTAGCCTTTGTCTCTCAAATAGAACCAAAACAAGTTAAAGAAGCTTGAAGTGATGAAAATTGGTTAATGGCCATGCAAGAAGAATTAAATCAATTTCAAAGAAATGAAATTTGGACTTTAGTACCTAGACCAAATGGTTATCCAATAATAGGTACCAAGTAGGTATTTAGAAACAAACTTGATGAAAATGACAATATTTTTTCGAAACAAAGCTAGATTAGTAGCTTAAAGATACAGTCAAGAAGAGGGAATAGACTATGATGAGACATATGCTCCCGTAACAAGATTAGAAGCCATTTGCGTACTCTTAGTATTTGCATGCCACAAAAAATTTGAAACTTTATCAAATGAATGTGAAAAATGCTTTTTTAAATGGTGTTATAAATGAAGAAGTTTATATAGAGAAACCTTCTGGTTTTGAAAACTAGAAATTTTCAAATTATGTCTTTAAACTCACTGAGGCACTTTATGGTTTAAAACAAGCATCTAGAGCTTGGTATGAAAGACTTCGTGAATTTTTGCTAAAACATAATTTCTTGAGGGGGAGTGTTGGCACTATATTTTTTATTAAAACCAAAGATGATGATATTCTACTAGTGTAAATCTCTGTTGATGATATCATTTTTAAAAGTACAAATGAATCCTTATGCATTGAGTTTTCAAATCTAATGAAAGGTAAATTTGAAATGAGCATGATTGGAGAATTAAACTTCTTTTTAGGACTCCAAATTAAACAAATAAATGATAGAATCTATGTCTCCTAATCAAAGTACATCAAAGAACTTTTAAGAAAATTTAATATGATAGAAAGCAAATCTATTCTAACTCCTATAAGCACTTCCACTTCATTAGACAAAGATGAAAAAGGGAAGAGTGTAGACCAAAGATTATATAGAGACATGATAGGATCATTATTTTATTTGACCGCCTCTAGACCCGACATTCTCTATGGAGTGTGTGTTTGTGTGAGATTTCAATCCAATCCTAAGAAGTCACATCTTGTAGCGGTAAAAAGAATCTTTTGATATTTACGAACGACACCAAATCTATGATTATTTTATCCAAAGGATGGTAAGTTTAGCTTAAAAGGCTACTAGGATGCCGACTATGGAGGATGCAAAGTAGATAGAAAAAGAACAAGTGGTACTTGTTATTTTCTTGGAAACGCTTTAGTGTCATGGTTTAGCAAGAAGCAAAATACCATTATACTTTCCACTACCAAAGCCGATTACATATTCGTACGTAGTTGCTGTGCACAACTTTTATGGATTAAATACCAATTGCAAGATTATGGACTAAATCTTAGTAAAATTCCTATTTTATGTGATAATACAAGTGCCATAATTTTAACCAAAAATTCAGTTCATCACTCTAGAACTAAGCACATAGAAATTCGTCATCACTTCATTAGAGACTATGTTAATAAAGGAGACATTTGCTTAAAATATATAAACACAAAATTTCAATTAGCTGATATTTTCACAAAACCACTTGATAGAGATTGTTTTTGTGCAATTAGAACAGAACTAGGAACAATGGAAATTGTTTGATCATTGTTGAATATTTCCTGTTTGTGTGTGTAATTGAAAATTTTAGCTACTGGAATGCATCGGATCGACACATCTATCACAGAGTATCGATACCACGATGACAGATCGATATGCCATTGAAAACATATCAATACCTTCATGAGTTAACTTTCATGTATCAACACACTCTCTTGATATGTCGATATTGGAATTCATTTTCAGTATGTATCAATATACCTACTCTCAGATCGATACTTTGCATCCAAACAATGTATGATCACTTGAATTTTTGAAATTTGTGAAAGACAAGTCGTCAACCGCCAAAATTAAATGCTTGTTAAAGACTAGACCAAAATTTGAATTTGCCTTCATGTATCGATACACTCAACCCTAAGTGTCGATACTTGTGCTTAAATGTCAAAATGTATCGACCTCTCTTCAAGAAGATATCGATCTATCCTTTTAAATCTAGAAACAGATTGATACGTAAATCAAATGTATCGATACTTTTATGCAAATTGACATTTAAAATTAAACTCAGAATCCAAAAGTATCGATATCTCTTCAGCTTCAAAATCTCTCTTACTCAAACTTTAGAAAACTCTCCTCTTACTTAGATTCCTAAATCCATTTCGAAAATGCCTAAAACTAAGAATGCCGAAGTGAGTTAACGAAAAAGACAAAGAACAACTGAAGCTTGTTCCTCACATACTTATTTTCAAAATCGTGAAGCAGAGGATCGGTACCTCTTCCTCTTTCTGAACCAAAAAGTTGCTCCTGGCCGTATCTTGGATTTCAATCTTCTCATTTCCATCCAATTTTGATATCTCAAAACCTTTAGAGAATTTGGATGGATCGAGTACCTAAGTTTTAGAGGAAAATGCTTTGATAACCTGGTCAAAAATTTCTATTCAAATATGGAAGTCAAGGATCCTCATTCAGGCCGACCTCGGATGATGAAATTTATGAGCAACATTTGTGGGCATACTTTTCAAGTTAATGCTGGTGTTATATCCTGCATCATACACAGACCAGAAGGGGGTATTTCGTATCTGGCAAGCTCATTTTAGCCTCTTGAAGCTTGCAAGGTAGTTTCAATAATCCAAACTTAATGGAAGTGGACAACAAACCAGTTTATCTAGGCATCATGAGAGAATTCTTCATCTCGTTGTCCCTTACAACCTTAATGCACGTTCTAGACGATATTCAAAGAAGACATACGAGGATATGTGGTGGATGCAGTGAATTATGGAAGAGAAGAGACCTGATATAATATCATGGATTCTCAATACAATGGTGAAAACCACAATGTTTAAAGCCAGCCATTTGCACTATGGCTATTTGGTCTCTGCAATTATTCGAAAGAGTCTATCTTATATACAAGCTGAGACTGATACTAATGAATTGCTAGCTACTGCTATGCTATCAAAAACAACCTTACGCACATGTACTATGAGCAGACATCGATGAATGATGGATAATTCAAGCTCGATACAGGTATCTACATAATCATGAGCAACAAAATAAGCAAGACCAACCACAAGATACGGTTGTACAAGAAAATGAGCCATCTGTACCTCACTCTCTTGCTCCTTCATCTCAGACAAATCTACCAACTCAATCCGCAGCTACATCTGCACTTTTGTTTATCTTAGAGAATATGCAAAGTCAGATGACCTGCATGGAAGAAAAATTTGAGATGACTATGTCAAACTTTGATAGGCAACTCACTGGTTTTGAAAGCATGGTCACCACGCAAATGTATAAAATTGAGGAATACTTAGCTTGGGGCGGCGATGTGATAGTTCAGCTTGGAAGTTTAAAGTGGAATTCGGCAGCGAAACCCATAAATTTATGTGTAGCTTGGATAAGGCATCAACACTAGCACTTGTACCAACTCCTGCTCCTGCCTATCATGGACCTATGGCCTTCGCAACTTGTTCGCGATCTTTTACTCTCCTTCCCAGCCTACCTACACTCTTGTAGACCTAGATGTTGATAGTGATAGTCCTAACCCTTTTGGCACCCTATGAACAATGTATATCCTTTGTATGCATTTTTCTATGAAATGAAAATTCTTTTGATCAACAAGTATTTTGTCTTTATACTTTTTTAATATGATTGTGTTACTTATACCATTGATTCGCATAATTGTTCATTTCCTTATTTGATTGCTGACAAAAAGAGGGAGAATATATAAATATATTAAGCTTGCATCAAATCTTAATGAATAAAGGGGTAGAAAACTCAAAATTAAAAGATAAGTTAAAGCATCATATTAAAGGGGAGAAAAATCAATTCACATTGAGAGTTAGACACTCATCTTACCTTTATTTTGTCATCATAAAAAAATGGGGAGATTGATGATATTATGAGAGAAATTGATGAAATCAAACATAAATATATGATATGTTTTTGATAATTACTAAATTAAATATGTTCTAAATTTATCTCAGAATCTTGAGTGAATATGCTTGAGTTTATTCCTTAACAAATCTCTATCCAAATGTATTAACAAGCAAACAGATCGATACTTAGAGATAAATAGATCGATATAGAAGGAAACAGATCAATATAAGTTCAATAACAGATCGATACATCAAATAAGATTGATGGAAAGAAATGAGGATATCGATATTTGCTGAGACAGTGGCTTCAGATGAAATCACCAATGCAACCAGATTGATACATGAAGATCAATAGATCGATATATGGCCTTCACAAAGAGTTGCAAAATAATTATAGAGGCAACTCGATCGATACATAGACATCAACAGATTGATACATGTTCTTCATAGAGAGTTGGAATATAATTACAGAACAGACCAGATCGATATTCAATAGAAATAGATCGATATATGAAACACAGAAATACTTCCAATACAAACAGATCGATACTTGAAGAAGTGAAGATTGATACTTGGGATGCAAATCATATTGTTCACTTAAAGAGATCGATACATAAAGAAATGGATCGATCCTCTCTCTGAATTTAAAGCTTAATGATAACTTTTGCAGCATTAATGACAAAACTTAAATACAACAAATCAAGCCATTGAACATGGGTTGCTTCACAAAATAGATAGCTATAAATAGAAGATATACAGTGAAGTTTCAAAAAAAAAATTACTTGCAATCAATATCAATGAGAAATCATTGAATAGCACTGAGATACGAAAACACTGAACTTTCTCTCTCTACTATAACTCTTTCAAATCTTATGTGAGAGAAATTTTTCTTGTGAAAAGCTTAGTGAAATATTCACTCTAGTGTGAGAGCAAAAATCAAAAATATATTTGTAATTTGGTTTTGGGTAATTCTTCACCCATACCAAAGAAGATCTTTGTGGTTACTCTTCATCCGTATAAAAGAGTGTAAGGTTTCATTTCATCTTAGCAAAAGTGTACTGGGCTACTTTTGTCCTGTCAAAATAAGAAATTAGTGGAACCTTGGTGAAAGTCTCTTTCATCTGAGAGAGTGGGCGTTGGCCAAGATTTGCCGAACCACTATAAAATTATGTTTGTATTTCTTTCTCTAATTACTATTTCATTACTACACTGCATTATATATGATTTTATTTGCTAAATTTTAAAAACCCAATTCACCCCCCTCTTGGGTATTGCCAACTAGGCCAACAACTACCACTACTTTTTGTTTCTTTGAGTTTCAAGAGACTAAGTTTCTATAGAAATAAATTACATATCTTGTTATTGATTTCTTGTCATCTACACCTCCTGCCCAACTTGTAAAATCCCACATCACTTGGGTAGAACCTGTGGATATGCCTTATAAGTGCTCTGCCTCTTATTAACTAGTATGAGGCCTCTTGGATGAGCTTAAAATCTACACCAAGGCAAAACATTAAGGCACCGAGCAAGGTTTGGGCTTGCAATCTACCATGAGCTGCCATACTCTGATACCAAAATAAGGTTCTTGGGTAGGCTTGAAAACCACACCAAGGCAAAACTTTAAGGCGCCCAGTAAGGTTTGGGCTTGCAATCCACCCTAAGCTGCCAAAGAGGACAATATCATCTCTACGTACTCTGATACTAAAATAATGCATTTTAGACCAATGACTAGAAATCATTAATGCAAGGTATAAAACTATGAGGGCCGAGATTAGGTTTGTTATGTTACTTTGTGTTGTTCTAAGGTAGAAAATATTGTGCTAGTTAGGTTGAGTCATCACAAATGGTATTAAAATGAGATAGCCCAATTAAAAATGTGACAATGAGGATGTTGGGCTTCTTAAGAAGGGTGGATTGTAAAATCCCAGATCACTTGGGTAGAGCTTAGGGATGTGCTTGAGTAGAGCTTGTTGATGTGCTTTATAAGTACTTTACTTCCCTTTAAATAGTATGAAGCCTTTTGGGTAGGCTTAAAGTCTACACTAAAGGCAAAACCTTGAGGTACCAAGTAGGGTTTGGGCTTGTAATCCACCCTAGGCTACCAAAGTAGATAATATCATTGTTGCATAGTCTGATACCAGAATGAGGCCTCTTAGGTGAGCTAGAAATCCATACTAAGGTAAAACCTTGAGGTACCAAATAGAGTTTGGGCTTGCAATCCACCATGAGCTACCAAAGAAAATAATATCATCATTTCATACTATGATATTAGAATGAGGTCTCTTGGGTGGGCTTGAAATCCACACCAAGGCAAAACCTTAAAGTACTAAATGGGTTTGGGCTAGCAATCCACCATGGGCTGCCAAAAAGGATAATATCATCGCTGCGTACTCTGATACTAGAATGAGGCACTTTAGGCCAAGGTTTTGAAATCCTAGGTGTTAAGAGTAAAACTTTGAGAGGTCATGGTAGGCTTTTTTATGCCACCCTGTACTATCCAAAGCAAACATTATCTTGCTAGTTGGGTCGGGCCATCACACAACTTGTATTTGCGAAACTTGTAAATTCTAATTTTCTTCCTTGTCCAAAATGAAGGCCATAACTCAAAGTCCCTTGTAGGTATTTGAGTATTCTTTAGTAGGCCATCTAGTGAGTGAACAGAACACAAACTCAAGCATGCTTTGTTTTGCAGTGCAGCTGAAGTGCAACGCATGAAATAGATTTCCAGGCGCACAACAGCTGCTGGGGAGCCTAGATGAACACTTCAATCTGCGGAATAGACTCCCTAGACCGATA
>JAXCLQ010056773.1:6482-17327 GCA_035584115.1 Cedrela odorata | reverse complement strand
GAGTCGGACAGTAAAACTGGTGGTACGTGCTTGCGGGCCAAGCCTCAGCATGGGCTTCCCAAATAGCTGGAAGTGCTTATCCTTGGCTCATTCACTCCATACTTCATTATTAATCATGAAGGGACCCCAATATTATTTTTATAAGATTTCCGAATGAAAAACAATTCTCCTTATTATTATCTCTCGTGTCTAAAAGTATTAAAAAAAACTCAGAATCTCAAAATAATGAAGTATTTAGAAGAATCAAACATAGCTGTTTATATTCATAATGAAGTATTTGCTACAACATTATTCATTCAATTCTGTGATACATGCAACATTTGAATCATCTTCTTTGGAAGTTGAGCTTTCCAATGAAGTATGCAAAAAGGGAAGCGAAAACAATGGGAAAAATGATAAGAACAACAGCAACAATACCCAAAAAATCATGCTTAAAACCAAAATAATCTTCTAAGAATGCTGCAACAGTTTTCATTTCACCAAATGCCAATATTTCTTCTTTTATATCTCCGTACTGCGAAGTTAGCATCCCATTTAGCGCCCAAGAGGTGGGACACAAGTAATACAACCAGATCCACCACTTTGGAATATGCTGCAAATAAATTAAGATTACCATCAGTTTTTATATTTATATTTGACATTTAATGATTCTATTCCCGTTAGTTACAGCTTCAAATCCACATTATTTAAATTTCAAACATACTTTTTAACTTTGGATGACTTCAACTCTAGAATTATATCTATATATATATAAACTGAACAGATCACATTATGTTTCATTTGTCAAAATTGCAATAAGTTATTGGGACAAACTATGACATAATAAATATGGGGTTGTAACATTTTTTCAGTAGTGAGGTGGCAGCTTCATAGCCAGAAGAACAAGAGAGATTTGGAAGACAGTGAAAACAAGATGCAAGTTTGGCCATTCTGCTCATTAAATGTTTATAAATTTTGACAGAGAGGAAGAATCAATACTGAGGCTAAAATGCAACTGGGTAGTAATTTTTGCTTGAAGGATTCTAATCTATCACCAGTCTGATCTACCTATAGCCTTTTGCATATCTATAACAATAATTCTTCTCTCTTGTAGACACAAATCCACATTTTGTTAAGTACAAACGTATGCACTTAAAAATTTTCATATTAATATGGAAACCCTCAAAGAAGAAGACACTCTCATAACTTATTTGCATATAATTTTGTAGACGACAAGTCCTTGACCTTGTATTAACTAGTATGACTTGTCGTTTTATTATATGCTATGATAACAAGTCCTTATTTTTCAGTACTTCAAAAAACAAATTAGTTATGTTTGTTTTAAGAATTAAAGTTTTGACATAATTGAACAAATTATAAGTTTGAAGCTTACTGGTTTTGGCACGATGAATCCAGAAAACAGATTGAGCATTGTGTAGGCAGATGAAGTCACAATAGAAGCCACTTGAACGTTTGGTGTCAAGGAAACTAGCAGCATTCCCAAATAGTTGAAGTATAAAAGTGTACAAAACATGCCATAAAATGACCAGAAAACCTTATATGCTGACCAATAATAACCAATCATTGGATATGTGATGATCACATAAATTACTGCTTCAGTAAACGAGTATGGAATCTCAACTAGCACCTGCAATATCAGATTCCATGTTACTTGGAACAAAATTTAATAATTGTGCAATTCTGATAGTGTATTTTCAAAGCATGTTGCAAAAATTAGTACCTGTGCAAATGAATATGCCCATGAGGAGTACATTCCTGCAAATCTTTCGCGGTACAAAACTGTCCTCTCTGTTGCAACAAATGGTAGAACTGTTGAGCAGTTGTTTATGCCAAAGAAGATTGTTGCCGAGTACAACGAACCAAGTATGTTGAACAGATCTTGCTGGTTGTTTCTATCAAAAACAAGAAACTTGTTATTAAGTCAGCAGTTTGGTTAGATCAGAAACAAGAAACTTATTATCAAGCCAGCAGTTTGGTTAGATCAAGCTCATATATTCTAATATGAAAACATCAATGGGATGGTGTTGACTGACATTTTCTTTCCATGCTGCCAAAACAGTATGCCATACAGCAGAGATGAAAAAAGTATAAAAACGATTCGTATCAAGTTGTAGGAAGGACTTCTCCAGTAAGATAAGTTCTGTTTCCACAAGCATGCTTTGAATTGCTCCCAACCATTCTGCGGAAAACGGGTAGGAAAATGCAAGTCCTTTGAACCATGAGATGGTGAACTCAATTTCTTAACCAACTCCTTGTTCTCCCTACAGTAAGAAGAACCAAAAGAGTTATTTACAAGGTGAAACAACGGAACAATCTGATCATTTTTAGGACACCACAAAATTTGTACTCACTGATATAAAGACGATTCCATGTAAATTTGAGCAAAATCAACTCCAAGTTCAGTCTCTGCTGACTTAGAAGTAACTTCCAGCATCCATGTCGCGGGATTATAATTGTCCTTAATTTTCGGCACCCCAGGAATACTCTATTGCAAGAATTGAAGTAGAATCAGTAACAAAGTTGGAAATATTGAACTTCAGCCATAAAATTTGTGGGATGAACTGACCTCGAAGTATGTAATAATTCTACTTGAGTTCTGACCAAGTGGCCCGGAGTAGATTATGCGTCCGCCAGTTTTCATTAGAATCAACTGCAATGAAATCAAGAATATGTATGATAAGCGATGGAAATTGACCGTCAGTTGTACTAAAGAAGTTATAATCTTACTTACATCCTCAAATGCTTCGAAGATATCTATGCTTGGTTGGTGGATAGTGCAAACAACGGTTCTTCCTGTTTCGACAACATTTTTCACTGCCCTCATAACAATTGCGGCTGCTCGTGCATCTAAACCTGAAGTTGGTTCATCCATAAATATGATAGAAGGGTTGGCAACGAGTTCCACAGCTATCGTAAGTCGTTTCCGTTGCTCAGTTGATAAACCACTAACTCCTGGCAAACCCACCAGAGAATCTTTAATCCCTTCAAGCTCAATGGTTTTCAGGACTTCATTTACAAATTCCTGAGAGAAAAGTTCAAAACAATTTAGTGCATTTGATCTCAATGATCAATAAAAGATATAACTATTCAGTTAAGATGCAGAAGGATATCATACAGCTTTAGTTTTTGAATCAATCTGAGATGGAAGTCGCAGCCAGGCAGAATAAATCACCGATTCTTCTACAGTAATTTGCGGAGAATGTATGTCGCTTTGCTCACAGTAACCTGATATACGCGCAAATGTATGTTGAACTTTGGGGTATCCACCAACTCTTATATCTCCTTCAATAGTACCACCATTTTTCCTCCCAGCAAGAACATCCATAAGAGTTGTTTTCCCAGCTCCGCTGACACCCATCAATGCTGTAAGAACGCCAGGCCTAAATGTACCAGTAATATGAGAAAGAAGCTGAAGTTTTTTCTGATTCAAACCTCGCTTTCTCATTTCCTGGGTTGAAAATAGTAACATAATTAACCAACCATTCAGAATCACTTAAAACTCGAAAGTAAAAAGAACTTTACTGTGATTACCGAAGGGATGTCTACATAGTACTGCACATCCTCAAACGATAAAGTTAGAGGCTCAAAAGGTAAAACCATTCTTCCTGCAACAATGATTAAGGACATTATTCAGAAAAATAGAGTGCAAAAAGAACATATTCCAAAGTAATGAAGAAAATAAAAACTTGCTCACCACTTTTAGTTCCTGGAATACTTTTAGAAGGAGCATCAATAAGTTTTCTGTCTGTGTCTGAGCCACTGATTCCATCCTTTTTTTCTTGCAGTTCGGAGTATTTTTCGTAAGAAATCATAGCACGAGACTTTCCGGGAGCTGAATAGAGATCAATGTATTCGTTAACAATGCAGCATGTCATTCCTAAGGAATAGTAAGCAGTGGAAGATGAAACTTACGCTTCAAGAAAGTCAAAGCCAAAGTAAAAACAACATTGAAAAACACTGTGAAACCAATCAAAGCACCGATCGATATCCAGTAGAATGAACTATCAAAGTTTAGTCCATGACTTTCCAGTGTTTGCCTTCCGACAGATGTGTTTCCAGACATTATCTAAGGGTTAAACAAAAAACAAAATGATTCTCACATAATAGATTAGCTACATTCATTTTTGTTAGTAGACAATAATAATGGTAAAATTTTACCTCTTCCCATCGAGGAGCAAGAAATTCATTGACAGTCATGCCTATCTCCCCATAAGTCAAAGGGGAAACCCAAAATCCCCATTCAAGCCAAGAAGGCATAGATGCTGCAATGCGAAATAATTAGTTCTTACTTCAATTTTCTGATAAATATTCATTGACATGACTAATGCGATGAGAAATCTTACATTTTGGGATAATAAAACCTCCGAATAATAGAAGCATTACTACAGACATACTGCCAATTGTCGTAGAAGCAACCACAGTTTGGAAGAGTGAGGCGATAGCACGAAACATGGATATTGATGTTAGATGCACAATGAACAGTAGAAGAAATTGCCGGAAGAACCTAAGAAACACAAGAAAACAGAATACAGTGTTATATAACTAAAATGCTTGTTGGAGAAGAAACATGTGCAAACATCAGGAAGATTTCTATACGGGACTCACCTTCCAACCTCAGGGCTGTAACCGATAACATAATAAGTAAGGGAAGTCCAAACAAAAGATTCCAAAAATGAAAGTGGAACTTTAAGGATAGAAGCTGGAATAACATAAGCCCAAGCAGGATAAAAGCACAACTCTTTCTGTTTGTAGAAAACAGCAATTCTTGAAACTGTCATGTTTAGTTCTGGAAATCCATCGACAACAAGTATAACTAGCGTGTAGAATAAAGATCCCAGATAGTAACTTGCATGAACAACATCAACGGCCATTCGTGTGCGAAGAAAAACTGTCATTGTTATCGAAGCTATGATGACTAGCTGCAAAGACAAAGGATTCAAAATTGTGCGCATAAGTTGATTATGAATGGTTATAGGATGTAAGCTGTACAAATATGCAGGAAGCTACCTGTGTGGATTTGAATACATATATGAAAGAATTCCTCTTCATTAAAAGAAATTCCCTTGTGGCACAAGCTTTAAGCAGTTCCCATTTGGTTAATGAGTATTTTTCAAAAGATAGGGCATTTTTGTGGCTTTGGGACTTGATAAATGGCTGTGCAAGTTCCTCATCTAGCTTCAAGCCAATATTACATGCTTTAAACTTGGAGATGAACTCGTCCACAGAAACATAACTATAACGTTGCTCTTTGCGGTGCCAATACTGTGCTTGATCTTTCCTTGAGATAACCTGGAGTAACATAAATTAGCAAAAGAATTTTCACTATACAACAGAAATGAGAGAAACATGAACCTTGTAATCCTACCTCCTGAAGGAAATCAGCAACTCCTTTTCTTTCCGGGCACCTAAAACCACAGGCCTCAAAGAATTTGTGAATGTGAGTGCGTGGTCCATGATACACAATCTTTCCTTCTGCCAATAGTATAACATCATCAAATAGATCGAAGGTCTCCGGTGTGGGCTGAAGTAGTGAAATCAATGCCGTAGCATCAGTAATATGCACCAAATGCTTTAGAAATGAGACAATTTGAAAAGTGGTGGAACTGTCTAAGCCATTTGATATTTCATCCATGAATAGAGCTCGCGAAGGCCCCACAATAAGCTCCCCTTCATAGCACAAGGATAGGGTAAGAATCTTTTGAATCCAATGCAGTGTCAACACAGAAATAAGTCGTCTTATCTGTAAAACTTATAACCTGGATATGTACAATACCTGTAGTTACCCTTTTCTTTTGACCTCCCGAAACACCTCTTCGCATGGCATCTCCAACCGATGTGTCAGCACAGATATCGAGTCCTAGAATCTGAAAGAAAGAAGAATAGTACAGTAAAGCAATATTGCAACTGAAGCAAGATTCCGGCCCTGTGGAAGAGACCTGGTGAAATACCTTCAGAATGTAGTCTGTTTGAAGGTTGCTTTCCAGTCCTTCTACTGATATTGCCTGTGATAAAAAAAATGTGAGCCACAGTAATACGCGGAAGGATATGTACGGAAGAAGAATACCATGAAAATTGGAGGTTTCTAATTTCACTGAAAAATTCTGATAACTTCTCTTCACTTAAAGTTCTTAATAAATTCTTCATGTAATCGGACAAGGTTATGTGCATACCTTCATGTAAGCATCTACATCAGGATCTGGAAATATCCCTGCCTGCTTTTCCCTTTTAATAACTTCCGTCATGATTTCTTTCAAAATAAAAACAACAAATTACTGTATTAGTAACAGATCTGAGAGCTTCCTACAACAAGCAAGTTAAATCAAATTGCCATTTATGTGCTTACCAGCTCGATGTCCTGTACCCTGACAACGAGCAGAGAAATCAATGGTTTCCCTCACTGTAATTTCTGGAATATGCAGATCATACTGGCTTACATAAGCTGAGGTTTTCTGAGGAACAAATTCTTCCAATCTGTATCCATTGTAAGATACTTCTCCTGAAACCTGTTGAAGAGAAATCAAAAAATTGGGAGAGGAATAAAGAAACTTAAGATGCAAGCAAGTCCCTGATAATTTAAAGAATGATACACAAAATTAACAACTAAGGCTTAGAAATATTATGTACAACAATAGCATTAGTACAGCAAATTTTCATGAAACCTTGAGAGAATGGCTTAGTTTGCCAGAGAGTGCGGACAATAATGTGGTTTTACCGCACCCTGGAGAACCAAGCAATAATGTCATCCTGCAATTCGCAAGAGACAAAGTAAGCAAATATATAACTCATTAGAAATTCAGAGGAGAGGAGAGAATAAAAGTGTCGGAATTTGAGAATCCACCTTCCAGGCTTAATGATTCCACTGACACCTTTCAAGATTCTTATCTTTGCTTCTCTTTTTGAACCGAACAAATTGGTGAAACCCTGTCACAAACAGAATATTTCAAGTCAATTTAACTATTTACAAGCAGCAGAAGAGAACACATAATGACACTGTTCTAAAAATAGCTCTTAAAATAATGCAGTGCTGGTCCAGCATTTTCTTGCATTCAGGCAAGCAAGGTAAAAAGAGTTATCGAAGCTTAAGCTAGTAGGTAAGTTCCCTTATGTGCAAGATCGATACTAAACAAACTTGTCACGCGGATCAAGCCGAACAAAATAGAAGACAAAAACAAACTCAGACATATATAAAATAGGTTTTCACATGGACCAAACCGAACATAAATAAAAGACAAAAAGAAACTCAAATATATACAAAAGACGATAGAAACAGACCTCATGGTCAAACTGATTATGATATCATGTTAAGTTACCGCTTGCTTGACTAAAAGTTTAAATTAATAGGTAAGAGTCCAGATAATAGAATCAAGCTCTAACAGAAAAGTCAGAGAAGATAGTAAAAAGAAAATACTTACAGAAATCATACTCGTGGTAGCATTCCAAAGAGTTGGGAGAGGCTTGCCATGAACTATCTCATATTCTGCTTCAACACTAAGATTCTTGTACCTCACTTCCACGGTCGGCAATTGTACACCAACTCTGTAAAACATATAATTTTTAGCAACATATCAGTACAACGTATTAAAGCATGTCTAAAAAAACATACTCGTATCATGCATGGATTTTAGGGGAAATGAAAAGTTTACTCATCAATTCGTTTTCTAATTTTCTTCAACAGTCTCAAATTATCGTTTTCAATGTGATTGATGAGTTTCTCAATGAATATATGCCGCTCTTCAGCTCCAAGTTTGGTGATATTAACGACTCGTTTCCCTGCAACATCTCCATTTTCATCTCCAGTTGTGCCAATTTTGTCATCAAACAAAGCTGTAGTAACCCGTTCAAAAGTTGGCAATCTGTCAACAGCTGCCCATTGCGTCTGAAATTCATCGTTATTAGTATCATTGTCATGTGTAACACTTCGAAAACTTGACGCGTAACTTCTAAATGAAGATCTTATGCTTCTTCCGATCTCTGCTAACTCGATTCTTAGTGACTCTATTTCATCAGCACCCGCAAGTTGAGCCATTATCAAACAAAGTGAACTAACAAACTCACAGAGATATGAAGAAATCTAAGAAAGAGAGAAGAATCATTAATGTTTGCAGGTATGTCTATACATATATATACATCTGAAGATAGATACAAGGACAGTTTGATGAGATAATGCAATACGTCAGACAAGTCGCGGCAAGAAAATGGCCATGAAAAATGCTAGTTTTCACGCGTAATACATCGAATGGATTGGGAAATTTTGAGTGCTTTGTTTTTCCATGTTTGATTCCTTTTACATTAGTTGTTTCTGAGATATGATAAAAAAAAATTTAGAAAAGGATATCCTAATAAAAGGAAAAGCAGCAAGATTCATTCAGTGAAACTAATAACTAAACCAAGAAGTCATTCCATTGACTTCATAATTTAAGTTTGCATCTAACAGCTGCAATTTAAATTATAAATTAATTGACTGATTGAACAAAGTTTTGTTGGATTGAGTGAGTTTATCAACTTCCTTTCAGTACGCAAAAAATACAAAAATGAATCACGCAAACGTTGGAAAGGTTTGAAAATTTTAAGATATAACAAACCAGACTGAGTGGGTGGTCATGTCGGGTATATATAAAATTGAAAATGGAAGTTTATTTTGATTCATAGAGATTGTTGCATGAGGCAGTTCTGTCTTGTTTAATTCATCGTATAATCGATTAACTAATGATTCACGTATTGCTTGACCTGGGTTGATCTTGCAGCTGCTTAAGGTACGATGGGTGACCTGCAACGGTATTGTTATGCATTGAGTAAATTATTTATAAAAAAAAAGGCTATGGAAATCATATACAGGAACCATGCTCATTTAGAATATGTTTTGTATTGCAGTACTGTGACTTTAATCCACAAATATTATAGAATAAAATCTTTAACTGTGAAATTTAAGTGAGTGATTGGTAAATATTAATATTAAGTAAAAATAAATGTTACTAAATGTTTAAATTCTTGAGCAAAAACACAATAATTACAGATGTATCCTTGTTCAATAAGCTAGCAAGAAAGAAAAGAGAATCATTCACCGCAGCTGAAAAATAGAATCACTAACTAAATGTGAGTGGTTGATTCATAAATATTAACTCTCAAGTAAAAATGGGTATTTGTCAAACCCTTTAATCATCGTATTTTAAAATGTAGCACAAAATAATAGTAGTTACAAAAGTATCCATACTCAATAAGCTAGCAAGAAAGAAAAGAGATACAACTGTAACTTCGTTGCCACTTCACATTACAGGAAGAAGAGAAAAAGATCTCCTCGAGTTTGCGGGACTTCACTAACCAGTTCTATAGGTACATCAACTCTGTACATATAAAATAAAGGCAGCCAAATAGTTTCCCACAAAACAATAAAAGTTTGTCACAGCAGTTTTACACAAGACATGCAAATAAAGCAGCAATGTTCCTCTTCTTTTCCCTCGTCAATCAGGGATTCTGCAGATATGGCCTCTCAAATAAAAAAAAACTTGGACTATAGTGCTTGTAGTTGCTCCGCACTCTCAATCAGACGTCAATCAGACTGTTCATTCCAGTGGCCTAATCACTTTTAGGACCATCAGCAAGTATTTGCAGTTTCTCTTGTTCCAGATCATAGACCTTGTCGTTCATACCTTCCTTTGCATATGCCTTCATCATGATAGAGAAAGTTCTAGCATCCGGCCGGCAATGTTTCTCTTTCATCCTCTTATAAACTCTCTCCATCTCCATTAAATCATCTGCCTTTGCACAAGCGGATATAACTGCATTATAAAGGGAAGTATTTTCTGGTATCTCAAGCTTTGAAGCCAACCTAACACTACTGATAACCTTATGAAATAGACCTGCATTAGCATATCCATTAATAAGACAGCAAAATGTCTTGGTGTCAGCTTTCATACGCTCAGCACGCATCTGTTCAAATGTGTACTCCATGTGTTTTGCATCCCCCATATCTCCAAAAGCCTCAATCACATTGTTATAGGTCGAGGACGTCCACGGAAATTGAAGTTTACGCATGTATTCCATCACAGATGACATCTTATCATACATCCTTTTCTTCCCATAAGCACCAATCAAGATGTTAAATGTCCTTGTTTCCGGCTCAATTCCAAAATTACGAAACTTTTCATACCAACGCTCCATCATGTCAACCTGACCCTTGTTAGCAAACACACTAATGATAGTATTCATTGTCCAAATATCAGGTTTGCAAGTAGTACTCTCTAACATGCCAGACAACACTCTCTCCATTTGATCATACATCCCAGCCTTACCGTACCCACTTAACACAATGTTCTGAGTGACTGTATTTGGAGTAACTGATCTCTCATTCATATCTTCATACAAACTCTCAACCAACTCAAAACGCAAGGCATCAACACAAGCCTTAATTAAAGTACTATACGTAAAAACATCCGGCTGGCAGTTAGGGAGTGTTTTCATTTGTTTAAGAGTAGCAAATGCCTCATCAATAAGATTGTTCCGACAATATGCCACAAGTAATGCGGTGTAAAGTTCAGGAGTGGGCTCTATTCCTTCTTCCACCATTTCATCAAAAAGCTGGTGAGCACGATGGGGCTGCCCGGATTTCCCAAGCAGAACAAGGAGTTTCATATAAGTTCCTTCTTTTGGTTGATAAAAAGGTTGCTCTTTTAACATCTCGAACGCCTAAAAGAAAATCGCTTCTCCATGATTATACAACACACACACAAACAATAAGCAATTACAATAGTTATAACAAGAATACCCAGCTGTAGTTTTGTGAGCATTAAAATAAGGCAATAGCAAGCAAGATTTAACTTTAAGGGCATACACAGAAACCATTCCAAG
>JAXCLQ010056764.1:0-17338 GCA_035584115.1 Cedrela odorata | reverse complement strand
GGAGCCTGCATTTACATCAGTTCGAAAATGAGGGCCAATGTCTATTGGTCCAAACTCTTGTGCACATTTGTCACAATTGGCAAGCAGGTCGGCAATAAGCTCTACTCCTTGCTTCTGATGCTTTAACCACGCCCCAAATACAAGCTTTTCATGAACAGTGCTAGACTTCTGCCAAGCTTTGCGGAGACTTTGCCACATCTGTTTTGCTTCCCCAAGTCCCCTAAAGACTTGAAATTGCAATAAACAAAGACTCGACCTCTCTTGAACAGGACATGATTGGAGTTCTTCATTAATTTGTGCTAAGACTTCTACATAATCAACTGGTTTGTAATGTGGTACTATTGGTGGTTCGGGTACCTTGATAAAAGATTCTCTATAATATTTTACATCCACAACAACAAGAAAATAGAGTGTCGGAATCAACTGAACGTGAAAATAAACTAATGTACTTGTTGGAATTAAGAAAAATGAGAAGAATACTTACATTGATGAAGGAGAAGAAGAGTGCTGTGAAAAAAAAATTGATAGATTTTCTCCTTCGTCTTGGAGCCAAGACCGAGGATTGGAAGTATTAGGCTGGGACTCTTTACAAGAATCGGCGAGAAAAAAGTCCTCCTTGGACATAAGAGGTGAAACAAGTCCCAGATCTCCACAATAGCCAGATGGATTTCTCTCTCCAAAACTCAAACACAACTTAGAAAAGTATGAAAAAACGAAAGGAAAAGCACAAAAACAAGAATAGTTCCTTCTAATCGCAAATCCCCAACCTTAGCGGAGAAATTTTCCAACCTCACTAAGCAACAAAATGATTGAAGTTGAATATAAACAAAAAGAGAATCAACACCTCTGGCTGTAACTCTGTAAGTCAATATACCTCATAATTTACACCAAAAAATTTAACAAAAACCAAAGAAGGTTCTTTCTTAGTAAAAGCTGAAGCTTTATTTGCAATCGCAGTCAAACAAATCTATATCCATCCAATCTAGAATAAAAAATGATGAACAAGAACAAGAATAAAAATATGCTTTATTACTGCGCAAAGTAAATAACTTTAATGACCATATAAAGCAAAATTAAGACGAGAATCGACCAAATACACACCAATACTTATAAAGATCACTACCAAAAAAGGCAACCAAACCAAACCCGCATTTTATTCGTCGCAATACTCTAACAAGCAAAGATAAAATAACTTAACAAACATAAAGACAATAGAGAAATAGAGAGAGAACCCAGTTCAGTTTCTGTCTTTGATTTTACTGAAGCAAATCTGACCGAGCTGCAGAGGCATGAAGAATAGAACAAAATGAAATCCAACGAGAAAAAAAATGAGAAAATACCGAAAATAACCCTAAACCCTAAAATCCTAGACACTAAATTTACAATACAGTATTTTATTTTTTTAATTTTAATTTTTTTAAATTTAAAAAATAAATAATAATTCACAAAATTAAATTTATTTACTATAATTAAATTTAAAAAATATTATTTTCATCTATTATTATTTTTATGTAAATTTTTAAAAAGTAAAAATATATTTTAAAATTTTAAAAATACATAATTTTAAAAAAAAATTAAAAAAAGTTTATCATTTATATATATTTTTATATATTTTAATTATTTAATTATTTAATTTAAATTTATATATTTTTAAATTTACATCATAAATAATAATTAAAAAATTATAATTATTTATAATTTTTATCAATTATTATTTATTTTAAAATTTTAAAAATACAAAATTTATAAAAAACATACTTTTAAAATTTTTTAAATAAGTAAATTAAAAAATTATTAAAAAAAAATAAAAAAAGGCTAAAGGGCCGAGCGAACATCCGCTCTGGGCAAAATCGACTCGAGCGGACATCGCTCGGCCCAAAATCAGCCCTAGCGACGTTCGCTCGAGCCACAAATATAAAAAAAAAATTTAATTTACCTATTTAAAAATTTTAAAAAATAAAAAAATAAAATAATGAAAAAATTTAAAAACTTAAAAAAGATAAATAAACTTTTTTTTAATGCTTTTTTTAAATTCTGAATTTTTAAAATTTTAAAATAAATTATAATTGATGAAAATTATAAATAATTATAGTTTTGTGAATTATTATTTATGATGTAAATTATAAAAATAAAGAAAATAAAATTAAAAAAATTAAAATATACCAAACAAGCGTATTGTAGTTTTAGGGTTTGAGAATTTAGGGTTTAAGGTTTGTGATTATAGCATTTATACTGTGGCGGGAACATTGTAGCGTGTAGTTGGTTATGAGGGTAAAATCGTTCAAATTACGTAAAATTTGATGCATTGGTAAAATTAAATTAAGGTTAGTTATATTGTTAAATAAGGATTCATCAAAAAAGGTTATTTTTAAAATTTTTTCAAAAAAAAATTATGAATTCCCACTTTCTTTGTTCAGCTTTTGCGCGGTAAAAGGGAAATGTTTTTTTTGTTTTTGGAAAATTTTGAAAATAACCCTTTAAACCCGGTTACCGTTACACCAACCTCAATTCAATTATATTATAAAGTCAAATTTAAGATTATTTAAACTATTTTACCTTATAACCAACTACATACTATAGTATTTTATTTTTTATTTTTGTTACTTATAAACTCTAAACTCCAAATATCATAAACTTTAAAATTATAGTACTCGTGTTTTGTATATTTTAATTTTTTAATTTTAATTTTTTAATTTTTTAAATTTACAAAACAAATAATAATTTACAAAATTAACTTTATTTACTATAAATTTTAAAAAGTAAAAAAAAAATATTTTCATCAATTAATATTTATTATGTAAATTTTATAAAATATAAGTTTCATTTTTTATTTAATAAAATTTATAAAAAAAAATTTTGAATTTTTTTTAATTTTTAATTTTAATTTTATTTTTTTTAATTTTTATAAGTTAAACAACTAAAAAAAAGTGAAAAGCAAAAAATTAAAAGAAAAAATTAATTGTTTAAATTTTATTAAAAAATTAAATTTATATTAAAAATAAATTTAAATAATAAATAATAAATATTAAATATTAAATATTAAAAAATAAATAAATACAGAAATATTGGTGGGCTTTGCAAGACCCAAGCACAGGCCTGTGCTCAAGTGTAGACCCGAGCATAGGCCTTTGTAGGCCAGTGTTATTTTTTTATAATTTAAATATTATTTTATTTTTTAATTAATAAATAAAATTTGATAAAAAATTTAACAAGAAAAAATTAATTTCATAATTTATTTTATATAATACATATTTTTATCAAAATAAAAATTTAGTTATATAATATATTTAAAATTTTTATTTAAATATAAAAAATTTAAAATATCGAAAAGCCAAAAACAATAAATTAACAGAAAAAATAATTAAAAAAACAAAAAAGTGAAAAACAAAAAAAATAAAAGAAAAAAATTAATCGTATAAAATTTATTAATAAAATTAAATTTATATATTAATAAAATTTATATTAAAAATAAATAAATAAATAAAATATTGGTGGGCCCTGCAGCACCCGAGCACAGGCCTAATTTTGTTTTTTTTTCTTGTTTAAATATTATTTTATTTTTTAATTAATAAAATAAACATAAAATAAATTTTAATTTATCTATATAAACCTTATAACTTGCTCAGGTCTTAGCACTTCCATCTCTTAAGTCTCAACTCCCTCTTTCAAATTCGGATAGAAATTCCGGCAACAAGTATTTTTCGACAAGAAATTCCGGCAACAAAATGTAATTTTATTTTATTGTTAGTTAGTAATTGAAAATTGTAATTTCTTTTAAGAAAATTAGAAGTTAATATTTGTTAGTATATATTTATTTAGATAGATAAATTGTAGTATTAAGTTTATATTTACATATATATATATATATATATTTGTACATTAATACTATATTTTCATATATATATATATTTATAGTTTATATGTATATTTGTATGAGTGTATATATACGTATATATGTATATATGTGTATATTGTAATTTGGTAGTATTAAGTTTATATTTACATATAAATTTGTAAATTAATTTATTTAGGTAAATAAATAAATGTATTTAGTATAAATTTATTTTTTAAATTTGTAAATTAATTTATTTAGGTTGATAACTTCTTGTTAGTGCAAATTATTTAGGTACAAATGGCTGAACAATCTCAGTTAAAGATTCCAACATCCAATCACTTTCATGCAGAGGGAACCTGTTTATCTTAATTTGGGGTGATAGACCATATCAGATATAAATTAACAGTAATGTAAATTAATATATTTAGACAGTCTTGTTTTGGCAGTTTTTGTCCCTTAAAGGCTTACACCATTGTCCTATTATCATTCATTATATGTTGTTACACAAAATTCATGTGAAGGACTGTAACGATATGTGGTTTCACATTGGGGGGCAGTCAATCCGTTTTTCATGCACGGATTTCGGGTTGATTATTGGTTTGCATTAGGGAGATTATCCTGTTGTGAATCTTCCTAAGAGCTCACGATTGTTACACGAGTATTTTTACGGTCGTCAATCTATTACTTTGGATGACATTGAGACAGTATACGACCAGCTTGATTTGGATATGATACTTAACCTGAGCGTCTTACGCTTGTCGTTTTTCTACATGTTTAAGAGATTCTTGATTGGTTGGGAGGGCCGTACTCTGACTGATTTATAGGTGTTGGGTATAATAGAGGATTTTTTACAATTTAATCAATATCTATAGGGATTTGTTGTGTTCCAATAAATGCTCGTCTAATTGCGTCATGCTATCTCACTGTATAAGAAGGATGCTGTAAGGTTAGCCGAGTTAGGTAAGAGTTTTAGAGAGAAATACAATATTGTTGAAATGTCTATTGCATTTCAAGTAATTATCAGTAATAGTTACAGTTTATTTTTCAATTTACATGTATATGTCTTAGTTTTTATATTATTTGTCATTAATTACAATGTAGGTATGGATATACGAGTCTGTACTTAGCTTGCATCATAATTTGGTTAAAAAAGTTAGTAACAACGTCCCACGAATCCTGCGTTGGCAAACGAGGAACCGTCATATTAGTCTGTAATCCGTACATGAATACTTATTATTATAGTTTACGGTAAAATTTTCCGCAATTAAATTTTGCCAAAAATTTAAATTACCGACAACCAACAATATTTTTTCCCGTGTGATTTTAGCACATTTGTTTACTCCCTTCACTGGAGCCGGAGGCAGCCGATATGACTAATCCATATATCTCAGAGTTGTTTTAGCTTTTCGAGCCACAAGGCTAGTACTGAGGTAATTTATTTTCAAGGATAAAAGCTATTAGGCCAAAACCTAAACGTAAATCTGCACATGTCACTACTGGTACTATCGTAGGTTCTAAGGAGTTTGCACCCTAGGTTTGTGTTTTGAAATACCTCGATTTGTTATATTAAGGTTGTGTTTGAGATATATATATAATAAATTAATGCAGGCTACCTCTTTAACATCGTTTCGATATTTGTCCACATATTACTAGCCACCACAGCAGTCGTATTTTACAAACGGGGTCTCGTTACAATTTTTGCCCTTGCAACCCTAATATTCGGCCACACATTATCGCATTATTCACCAACTTCGCCAACTCATTATTGTCTAGCCCTGTCGACTCATTATTCTCCGACCCCGCTGACTTATTATTCTCTGACCCCGCTGACTCATTATTCTCCCGAACTGTTAGCTCATCATTCTCCTGTATTATCTGCACATCACTCACCCATGCAATCAGTGCGTTGCTCGTCCTCCATAAGCCCGATGTGCCCGCGCATTATTCACCCCCATGACATTCCAATCACTCTTTTGACTATGATGATTTTAGAAGGATTATGATGGATCGGTTTGATATAGTGACTGCCGACGTGCAGACATTCAGTCAGTAGTGTATCGTATGGGTTGAAGGAAAGATTGATGCTTTGACTGTAGAGTACCGGTCCTTCAATCTGCAGTGTATAGACAACTCGGGTCGATATGACGGTTATATCGCACTGGTTAAAGGAAAGGTTGATGCGCTGATTATAGAGTTGCGGACTTCAAGATGTAGTGTATGGACAACTCAGGTCGATACGATTGTTATATCGCACGGGTTAATGAAAAGGTTGATGTGTTAACTGCAGATATATGGGCCTTCAGTTAGCAGTGTATAGATAACTTTGGTTGGGTTGACACCATAATTGGTGATCTCTTCTCAGCATTGCTTCAGTCCATTCAAGCACCAGTGCCCACTCAGCCGTATAGGTTATTCTCCGACTCACTCGTGAATGCAATCACTATGACTTTATTTATATTGTAGCGGTAGTACTTTATGCATGTCTATATATAACAATTTAGTTGTAATGTAAAATATTTTTTACATTTACAGGTAATGGATCCGCCCAAAGTCGAAGGTGAAGCACAAGTGGAGAAGTTTCACAGACAGCCACTTGTTTGTGAGGAAAGTCGGTTTGGGCGAACATTGAGGAATGGTTCATATAACCGGTGTCCGTACACTAATCTAAATAGAAGAAGACATGAAGACCCTTACATCAGAATGTTGCCCCGATATCCATTGAACCTGTGTATCGATCCTTTGGTGCCATATCCAGATGAATTATACGCTGAGTATATACAGATTGAAGACCCAAAGGCATGTATCGAGACACGTTCAGTGACATTGACACAATAATGGCTTCGTGGCATATCTGATTTGGATGCGTGGTTAAAGGATACTGTAAGTGACCAAGATGTTATTAACGTATTTCAATGTTTCATTTTTTTAAATATAACTGTATTATTTTCATTTTAACAACATATTAATGAGTATTTGTATTTGCTCTCTCACCGGCAGCAGGCGTGCCCTCATCTACTATGTTACTTACGTATTTCAATGTATCCTACTTTGGTATGTGACGACCATGGGTTGCTTGCATTGTTGACTTGCGTGGTTGACTGATATCTGTTTACGATTTTGCTCCACTAGGCCATTTCAAATGGGAGATAGATAAGGCATTGCAGCTATTATGTGAGTTGTTACCTTACGTGATGCATGTGGGGTGTATGATGCAAAATCAGTATGGCATGATACATATGTGCCATTTGTGTATTTAAGAGTGATGGATATATCCAGTCAGAGACAGGGGAGCGCTGATTGTGGGATTTTTATGTGTAAGTTTATAAAGTACCTTATGTTAGGACGACAATGAGATTTTGATTTCACTCACGGTCCATTTTTTAAGATAAAGATGGCGCTCAATTTATTTGAGAGACGCATACTTTGACATACCGTATTAATATTGTTATGTACACTGTAATTTGTTATTAATATTCACATGCATTTTCAATTTATTTAGAGAGTTAAAAAAAATAGAAAAGTTTGTAAAATGCCATCATGAAAACATTTAATAACATACATCTACATAAGTAAATTAAAACAAAATATAAACGTCAACATTACATCACAAATTCGTTAATTCTACAATTTAATGAGTACATTATTTGCTATTGCATAAAATCTAGGTGTAGCCTAATAAATGTGAATATGGTTAGAAAACAATAAATAATCACTCAGTCCAATCGTGATACAATAGATTTCTGCATGTTGAACGATTATGTCTGATTTGTTTGCACCGTGAACATAACATCTTCTCAGGACTATCTCTTCTCCTGCTAATGGGGTGTGTTAATTTCGAGGTCGACCTGCTAGTATGCGGCCAATCAGTAGTTTGACAATAATAAATTGAATCTCGAGCAGAACATCCTAAAAACTCTGATCTCTGACTAGATGAATCTCCTCAGCATATACTGTCAAAATTATGCCATTCTTGTAGTACATTGAACAATAGTCATCATACTAGCCTCTAAGATATTGAATAACAGCTAGTGCATGGGCACAAGGCTATTGTTGTAAGTCAAAGCACCTACATTGGCATGTCTTTGTATTTAGATCAACGATAACAGCTTCTCATCTGTTTTTGACTTTAAACTCAATTCAAGAAACGGGAAATATTGAAAGTGTATGAGATGCACCATCATCTTCTTTAATTTGATCCGTTGCTGCTTTAGTAAGGGTGTCTTCATCAAATTTTGCAGCCTTTTCTCATAAAGACCAATGCTACAACATTGACTGTATCTAATTTGCTAAGTTCACAGTTAGAAGAGTACGCGTATCTTTCAATAATGCATTCATATTCTCTGCAATATTTGTAGTCGTTATGTCGTACCATCAGACAGGAAAATAGCACCTGGCCCACCTATGAAACCAGACATTGTTTTCTAAGTAGGCCTCAGCATCAGAGTATATCGACCTCAATTTATCCATGTTTTTCTCGAACTTACTGAACACATATGCCTTTACAGCAATATAATAGCCCATAAGGAAAACATCTTTCTTACAATCCTTCAGCTTGTATTTTGATTTAAGGTTTTCTTCAATATGATAGGAACAGAAACCATGATATGAATTGGAAAACATTGTCCGAACACTATTAAGGATGCTATCTTGTCGATCAGAAACAAACACCAAATCGGTCACTGGTCCAAGTGCATCTTTTAGTTTGATTAAGAACTACTCCCAAGATGCGTCATTTTTAAGAGTCTCCCACTCCAAATGCAATAAGATAAATCTGATTATTTCTGTCAAGTGTTGCAGCTACAAATATGATCCTTCTGTATGTACCCTTTAAAAATGTCCCGTCAATAACAATTATAGGATGAATTGATGAAATAAAACTACGCAAATATGGGCTAAGCGCCATGAAGAAGTACATGAAATAGTCGTCATTGTCGGTTTGTATGTGCGTTATTGTGCCTGAGTTTTTTTTGTTTTAAATTATGGCAGAAGCGTGAGAGTAATTTAAATGATTCGGATGGATCCCCGCACGTCAATGCACGTGCTTCTTCTTTGGCTAGCCATGCCTTGCGGTAGAACACAACCGCTCTAAGCTTTTTGTGTATATCATCTCATATGCTATTTGGAGTGTAATTCCTATTTGGGTCTTGAAACTTGTCTATTACATATTCACTAATAAATCGACTGTTTGCTTGACGATGGCCCAGCTATTGCTGGTCGCTTCGACATGTGTGAAATATTTTAATTCTTTTAACATACCAATATTCGCTATTTGCAGCTGTGTTAGTTGCTCGAATGCGACATTAACACCCGTCAATAACACATTTCACCTCAAACCAGTCTGATGCGGACTTGGTAACCTTAAATTGGAAATGGTTCCTTAGTGCTATTATTCTTAATATATCTCTTAACTCTTTCTTTGAATTGAAAATTTGCTCAGCACTTATGGCATTGGAAGCAGAACTAGACAACGCATTTACCAAATGAGAATTGAAAGGTGAAATTGGCTGCAAACTACAAGAAGTTGAAGAACCTGACATATTCGGATGACACCTTGTTGATCTGATTCTCTGATTCAGTCCATGCCCCAAGTTTGCCGTAGCATCATTGTCTTCATCACAATAATTCTTACTGGGGGTCCTGATTGTATTCAGTGGAATGTCTAAGCCTTCGCATTCCATACACGGCCGAGTATCAAAATGTTCGTGTACAGGGTCTTTATTGTACTGACACGGAGAGTATACTCCATGGAATGTAGGATATTCATGACGACTCGGTGTGTGATGGACATCCTGGTTGAATTGATTGCTCCCCTTAGAAGAAACAAATAGTTGTCTATGCACATCTGAATTAACAGGCTGTAAAAGAGGAGTACAAAATACTTCGTGATCATCAGCGGTTATCCTCTCTACTGAGACGTACAACGGACTAAGACTTTTAGAATCTATAACTACAATATTGCTCACAAAAGCAGTTACATCAGAGTTATCTACGATATCTACATATATAATATATTTAGTTTCATTGTCTTCAAAACTTGTTTTAATGTGGATAATGAAGACTGCTTAATCTATTTGAGTGCAGTTGTATATCATGTGTAATAAATGTTGGAATTTGATGTTTTTCGGAATAGGTAAAAGTCAGACCTTTCCACCATAGTATTTCTTAGAATTGTTTGACAATGTAACCCATAATTCGCCATGACGAATCGTAATCGGTATAATCTCAGCCACTCCTAAAAGGTTATAAAATAATTTATATTTATTTAATTTACTGAAAAATTATTATCGTTTAGGTAAAAGTTTAAATTAATACAAATTTATACATAAATTAATAAAAAATTAGTTATTAAAAAATTCAAATTAGTACAAATAAAAAAAATTAATTAATAAACAAAAAAACTTTACTTTACTTCAATCAAATTTGAAATTGCTAATAATTCAATTAATTACTAATAATTACAAAAATTATTAAGAAATAATAACAAAGTACTAATAAAATTTGTATGTAAACAAATCCTAACACATATTATTAATTTATATGTAACATATTATTAATATATAATTCGGTAGTACTTATCAACTAGTAATAATTAAATATCACATAATTAATTATATTTTTTTTTAGACAAATTTTGTTCCAAATTCGTGAGCCAAGCATTCCCATCTTGTTTAGTTATGACTTAACTTTAACATCATAACAAATAATACAACACAACATCCAAATTTTGCCTAACTCAAAACTTGTCATAAATATTTAAATAAGTTTACCAAAACTATGATCATAAGACTTTTTTGAACAAATTCTAAATTTACTACACTAATTTTTTTAATAAAAATATCACTCGTAAATTGTCTTCATTACAATATTCAAATAAACTAACGAATACAAGTGCTAAATAATTAAAGAATAAAACTTACAAATATATATATATATATAAATAATAAATACAAGTGCTAAATAATTAAATAATAAAACTTATAAATTAAAAAAAAAACTAATTAATACAAGTGTGATATAATTAAATTATAAAACTTACAAATTAAAAAACTCATTTGTTGTTGTCAGAGGTAATTCACCGATAAAAGAAAGAAGAAATAATATTGGAAGTGCTGAGAAATATAAATGAAAATCAGTCAATGTACTTACTTTTATAACATTGTAAAAGACCTAACTTCTTTTTTAAATTTATTAATTTTATTTTTATGCTCAGCCTGTGCACAAGCACAAGCCTAACTTCCTTTTTAAATTCATTAATTTTATTTATACTTTTAACATATTCTTTGTTACTTTTTCATTTCTTTTATTACTTAAATAACTAAGTTTTTATTTTTATAAAAAAATATATTATATAAAATACATTATGAAATTAATTTTTTCCTATTAATTTCTTTTCACATTTTATTTATTAATTAAATAATAAAATAATATTTAAATAAGATAAAAAAACAATTGGGCATGTGCTTGGGTCCTATAGGCGTACCAATATTTTATTAATTTTTTTAATATTTATTTAATATTTATTTTTTAAATTTATTTTTTATGTTAATTAATTTTTTTCTTTTAATTTTTTGTTTTTGACTATTTTGTTTTTTTAAATAATTTTTTTTGTTAATTTATTATTTTTGGCTTTTTTATTTTAAAAATTTTTTAACTTACAAAATTTTAAAAAAAAAATTAAAAAATTAAAAAAAGTGAAAATATAATTTTATATTAAAAATTAATTAAAAATAAAATAATATTTAAAAAAAGAAAAAAATAAAATTGGGCATGTGCTTGGGTTCTGCAGGGCCCACCAATATTTTATTTATTTTATCAATATTTTTTCAAAATTATTTTTTAAAATTATTTTTAAAATTTATACAATTAATTTTTTCTTTTAATTTTTTGTTTTTCACTTTTTTGTTTTTTAATATTTTAAATTATTTTTTTATTAATTTATTGTTTTTGGCTTTTTTATTTTTAAAATTGTTTAGCTTAGAAAATTTTAAAAAACATATTAAAAATAAAAAATAAAAAAATAAAAAATCTAGACCATCTTGAGAACAAATCGATTTTTTTTTTAATTTTTTAAATGTAAAAGGAATTTAAAAACATCACAAATAACTTTTTATTTAAACAGCTATTTTTTTTAAAAAATATTTTTATTTGTAATTTCAAATAATGAATATAAAAAAATTTAATTTTTGTTGCACTCAGACCATTTTTTTTAATTTTTTTTTATAATTAACTAGCTGACCAGATTTAATTATTTTTTTATTTTTATTTTACTTCATTAACTAAATAATTAAGTTATTTATATTTGTAAAAATAGATAATGAATAACAAGTTATGCAATTAATTTTTATTGTTTAATAATTATTTTGTTCTTTTACTATACTTTTAAATTCTGTATTTTTAAAATTTTAAAATATATTTTTATTTTTATAAAATTTATATAATAAATAATAATTGATGAAAATAATTTTTTTTATTTTTTAAAATTTATAGTAAATAAATTTAATTTTTTGAATTATTATTTATTCTGTAAATTCAAAAAATAACAAATTAAAATATACAAACACAGATATTGTAGTTTTAGGGTTTGGGGGATTTATAGTTTAGGGTTTATGGGTTATATATTGTAATACGTACACTGTAGTAGGAATACTGTAGCGTGTAGTTCGCCATGAGGGTAAAATCATCCAAATGACTTAAAATTTGACTGTTTAGTAAAATTGAATTAGGGTTAATCAGAATGGTAAATAGGAGGTCAAAAATATTATTTTTGAAATTTTTTTCTTTTTTTTTCTCTTTCCCTCACTTTGCTTTCGTTGGGGAACAGAAAAGTTGCATCCATTGTTTGTTGGAGAAAGGAAACAAAACAAAGCCAAACTGAACTAAAACTGATAAGGCGTGCAAAATTGATTTCAATTATAATTTTACTCAAAATCAAAATCTTTCTTAAATAATTCAATTTTTAAATTAGAATTTATTATGTTTAATAGAATATCTTTTTTTCTGTTCCAGTTTAAAAATAAGGTACTCAATTTATCAATTATCTTAAATTTCTCTAATTTTTAATTCCATAAAAAAATCTTTAAAAAATAAAATCAATGAAATTAAATTATAAAAATATCGAATACATGATAAAAAATTGAGTGAACGAAAGAGGGGAGAAATAATTTTTTTTAAAAAAGATTAATATATAATAAATTATTAAAAAAAATTGTATTATTACTCGAATTAATATTACAATTACTAAAAAAGATAAATTTAATTTTTCTTATGACGGTACAATTATATATATAATAATATTATACTATATATATATTATAATTATTAACTTGTTTAACAATTTTAAAATAAATATATACATATTATGATTTTATTAAATTATTATACAAATAACATGATAAATTAAGTTAAATAAAATATTATAAACATATTAATTAATTTTTTTATATAACTCAGTGAATAAAGAGTATTTTCTTTAATAAATTGTATAACTTTATATATATAGTTCAATAATTAAGAGTTTGTAATTGAATATGAGGTGAGATTTAATTCATTTGGCTTGAAAAGTAAATTTTTATTTTTAAATCAAACTAATTCTTTGGTTCGATTTCGGTTCTATAATTTTTAGAACCAGAACCTACATTAAAAAAATTAGTTTTTCATTTTTTAGAACCTAAATTTACCCAAAAAACCAATTTTTTCGATTCAATTTTGATGATTCCGAATCAAATCAAAACCTTTGCACACTTCTAAAACCCACCCAAAAATTTGATAAAAATAGGTTGTTTGGTCTAGTTATGGTTAAATATTATAATAAGATTTTATTTTATATTACTACGTAAACAATCGAAAAAACGACTCGCCGTTTTAGGAGAAAGTGATAAAATGGTGTAATTAATGTTTAAGAGGTGTGTTGTTAATATCAATAATAATTTTCTCTCTTTCCATAATGGGATCCTTTGAATTTATTGGTTGATTGAATTATGGCCACTAAGAATTAAGAATGACTTGCAGTATTTACTCAAAGAGTGTATTGAATATGTGAGCTCCACAACCACCATGATCAAAGATATGGTGATATCATCACATCAGAGGTCCACTTAGCCCCACCTTTGAATTTGATCTCAACCCAAAAAGCTATATTCTAAAATTTAGAAAACTATTAAGAAACATACTCAATCACATCAGTTAGTGTCGATTATTTTTAGGATTGTGTAACGGTTCTAGTTTGATCCGGAATCGTCAAGAACCGAATTGAAAAAATAGGTTCCAAATCGGAATCGATTCTTTTAGGGTAAGTTCTAGTTCTAAAAAATAAAGAATCAATTTTTTATTGTAGATTCCAGTTCTAAAGATTATGGAACCGGAACCAATCGAAGAATCAGTTTAATGTAAAAATAAAAAATTAATTTTCAAGTTAAATGAATTAAATCTCACCTCATATTTAAATACAAATTCTTAATTATTAAACTACATATATAAAGTTACACATTTTATTAAAGAGAGTACGTTAAGTTACAAATAAAAATTTAATCAATGTATTTATAATATTTTATTTAACTTAATTTATCATATTATTTGTATAATAATTTAATAAAATTGTGATGTATATATATTTATTTTAAAATTGTCAAAAAAGTTAACAATTATAGTAAATAAATATATACATGATATAATATTATTAGATATATAATACAACATTATTAAAAAAAATTAAAATTTTCTTTTCAATAATTTATTGTATATCAATTCTTTAATAACTTATTTATTTTTTCTTTCGTTCACTCAAATTTTAGTTATATTTACAATAATTTTATAATTTAATTTAATTGATTTAATTTTTTATGATTTTTTGATAGAGTTAAAAATTAAAGAAATTAAGATAATTGATAAACAAGGTACCCTGTTTTCAAACTAAAACTGAATTGGAATCGAAAAAAAATGGTACTTCATTAAATAAGATAGGTTTCGGTTCCAAAATTTAGGAATTGGATTATTTATGGTAGGTTCCAGTTTCAAGTGGAACCAGAACCAAAACCAGTTTTGAATACCACTAATTATTTTGCCTTTAAATTCTTGGGGAAAATGAAATTTAATGTTGAATGATGAAAGTGTTCCTTTCTCTTGTGTGTTTTAATAGAATGTTAAATCCCTAGTTGCCTTTTTTGATTTCATCACGTAGCTGTTGGTATGCATTATCTGTCTCTATAAGATGCCTCACACGGTTGATGAGATCTGATGTTGCGGTTAAAAGTGTCGCCACATACCTTTCCATTTCCTTTTGGCTTAGTATGTCAATCACTGAGTTTTATTTTCCTGCCTTGTGTACCTATACGAAATCAAATTCGTAATGAATTCCTGTCATCTTGCTTTTTTGGATGATAACTTCTTTTGAGTTTTGAAGTAAGTATTGGCTACATTATCCATCATGACTCTAAAGCATTTTCTCAACAAATAATGCATTCACGTAGTCAAGCAATGTACCACCGCTGTCATTTCCTTTTAGTGGTCAAGTATCTCTGTTCTGCATCTTTTAACTTTCGGCTCTCGAAAGTTATGTGATGCACATCTTGAACTAACATGTCACCAATGGCCCTGTCCAATGCATTCGTTCATAATTCAAATGGCTTATCAAAGTTAGGTAGCTTAAGCATCGGTTTAGAAGCAACTGCCCCTTTGATATCATTGAATGCTTACTGGCATTTATCTGTCCATTCCCACTGTTTCTCCTTCTCAATAAGTCAGTGAGTGCACCTACTCTTCTTGAGTAGTACTCAATGAACTTTCTGTAGTAGTTGGCCAGTCCAAGGAATGATCTTAGTTTTAGAACTCTTGTTGGTACAAACCATTCAATGATTGCCTCAATCTTTCTCTCATCTATACGAATTTTTTCGTGGCTCATTTAATGCTCTAAAAATAACACTTTTTGTCATGCCCCGAACCTGGGATCCACTCGTGATAATCACCACAAACATTTTTGATACATTCTCTATACCCAGAACATATCAAAAGAGCCTGTAAGGCTTACTTGTAAATCTTAAAATCCTAAAAACAATTTTATATACAAAATTCCCATCCATAAGATTATCAACAACAAATAATTGATCTACGTGATCAATTCATCCATAATATAATAGCTTAATAAAAATATAAATTTCTAAATATCATTTACATATAGGTTGAACAAAATAATAGTTCCTTACATAACCAGGAAAATATACAGCTAAAAATATACATAACCAAAAATACAAATTCAAAAATATTACAAATCTATAAATATTACAAAACCAGTGGACTCAAATGACACATGTGAGTCAAGGAAAAAATAAACCTACCATGTGCATCTTAAGCTCTCTATTGTTATCACAAGTTCAGTTAAGACTTACGCTCCTAACTTGAAAGCTGTAATTGTGAGGGGTGAGTATACAACTATACTCAGCGAGTGAAAACATACATATATTTATATACATACATGTACGCATATTTCAAATCATCAGATATTGGGATTATACTCAACATGTCATGCTTAAAA
Source organism: Cedrela odorata (assembly GCA_035584115.1). Classification (NCBI taxonomy): domain Eukaryota; kingdom Viridiplantae; phylum Streptophyta; class Magnoliopsida; order Sapindales; family Meliaceae; genus Cedrela; species Cedrela odorata. The sequence continues at coordinate 977 of JAXCLQ010056764.1, read as the reverse complement.
TATATATATACATCTTCTGTGCTATATATGACTGTAAAACAATTTATGGGTTTGCAATTTATTTAAAATGTCCAAACTGAGCTAGTCATGCTATCTCGACCGTTACCTTGGCTAAGACAACGTTGAGATCCATTAGTGAGTCTGTTATGCATAAAATCATATACAATACATTATGATAAAATAATTGTTTCTTCCTTTGCTTGTAAAATATGCACTTATAAAACATTGCTCGTCTTACTGATGTTAGCTTCGAGTAGTCACTTGGCAATAAAATGATTGTCCTCATTATAACCATCAAATCTATAAGATCTCTATCAAGTTGCTAGGACTTTCTATAGGGTCCCTTAACTGTACTTAAGTGTACGGCATACAATGGGCTTACCATGGCTTATTCCCCTTATACAGCCCCACTGCGACTCCATTCATCTATGCGGCCTCTCATAGGTCCATTCATAGACTACCTCTATGTATATACAATAAATAATAGACATGCCTAAAGGCCATGTCATAATATTCGATCTTAACGGCCTTATCACCAATATACATGCATAATTTAAAATAATTCATTTTCCAACAAGGTTTTCATATCATATAAACAAATCAGACCTCCACAGGCAATCAACATGTATATCAAATAAAATCATATCAGTAGACCACACTATACAAACATCCCAATATCAAGGCGAAATACACAAAAAAATATTCATGTCAACATTCCAAAACACATGTATAACACACAAATGTACATATAAATATCATGTTGTGTAAAATCGCAAGTGTACGAATCGAACAAGTAATAGAGTAATGAGAAAATTATCGTCCCACGAGTATTGTTGTAAATTAATTCCCAAGACTTGACATAACCCAGATTTTATTTGGCTAATGAAATTTGATGGATGAACAATTAAAAGTAATTTAAATGCAAATAAAATAAATATGATTAAATTAATTGGCTAAAAACTCTAGGGTTATGATTT
>JAXCLQ010056743.1:0-17347 GCA_035584115.1 Cedrela odorata | reverse complement strand
TAAGTTTCAGTTAAAAACAAATCAATTTGTCAGTTGTAATTTTTTATGTATGTTTGATTCAAATCAAACTAATTCTATTTTTTTTAGATCAAATCGACATTTGTGAATTCAAATCGGTTTGATTTGAGCCAAATCAAAATTAATAACTTCGATTTTGTTTAAAATCCAGTTCAAACCGAACCAACCCATTTACCCTCCTCTAAGCGGTAGTTTTTATTACCAACATAAATATGATATAATTTATTTTTTAAGAAAATTTAATCTAATTACAATTAAGCCCTTATATTATATAAACAAACACAATTATTACTTAAAATTCATTAAATTTACCTATAATTTATCTAAACCTTGAAAAAAATTAATGAAGTTTACCTTAAAAAATATTTAGGATAAAAGAATGACATTCACTTAGAGGGAAGGAACAAGGAAGAACGGACATAAGAGGCCGTTTTCAATGAATTAGGTGAAATTATGAAGGCAAATCTTATTGTGTAGGGTTGTTTTAACATCTTTTTAAGCAAATGAAAAAGATGTGAAAGATGATAGACCCATCCCATGATCATGTTGGGTCATATTAGTCTTTGTTTGAAAGCTAATTACATCTCATACCCAAACAACAAAATAAATAAATAAAAATAATTAGCCAAAAGGCACGGTGAATTCTTAATGGTCCAGGGCCATCCTTTTCATTCCATTCCACGTGCGTGCATTATTGCCCTTCAGTGAATGCTCATCTCCCTACTTCTCTTTCCAAGCTTCACCAATTCCACATGCTTTGTGCAATTTTTTTTTTTGGATAAAGGCTTTGTGGAAGAATAGTTAATATGGTACCACACGAAAATTCAGCGTATCTTTTTATTTATGTGTTTATTAGATTATTAGAAATTGAATACTTTGATTACTATAAAGAAAGGGGTAGTAAAGAAGGACATGTGGTCCAATGGCTTGACATTTATAATAATGATTAAGAATAGTAACTTGTAACAATGAAAATGATATGAGAAGAGATTAGCTAGCCTAATTAAAGGAAAGCCATATCTAACCACTCGTGCGGCTGACCAACATAATATTTCCAATCATTGACAGCAGCATTAGCATAAGATGATGCTACTGGATATTTTACACGTGGCGAGGTTGGTGACAAGACTTATGGCCCCTTCGAGACCGAATTTCAGGCCCACCAACAACCCGTTCTTTATTATTTAATTTTAGTGTAGGGCTTAAAGGGCGGTTCTTTTACAACCCGATTTCATTAGATTTCAGAATTTTTGTATTAATAATAGAGATTTATTTTATAAAATTAATAAATTAAAAAATAAAATTGCCTCTTAAAACACAGGATTCGGCATGGTTGTAAGGCACAACATACAGCATCACGCAATCGCTGGTGGTAGGTACGAGGGCAGGGACACGTGTAAGTACAGGATTCGAATCCAAAAGGTTGTTATTTTATTATTATTATTTAGATTTTGAATATATATTTTTTTTATAAAAAAAGGGCAGTGACACGTCATTCATTCCCCTAGCATGAGACGACAAATACGCATGCGGTGACGACAGACTGTACGGATAAAAAAAAAAACTAATACTTCCAAAAGGACTAACTGCATCTCCTCTCTCCTGGATTGACCTTATAGATAATCGCCGGCTACTTGAACTGGGTCTTAAATTGGGTTGAGCATATCAAAGACTTGCGTTCTATGTTGGGTCAAGCTCCGAGTTTCTGCCACTCATACATGGTGCTCGAACTTATTTTCACTTGGGTGATTTGATTCAAACAAATCAGTGAACAGTGCCACAGCTGAGAACACCTGTATGGAAATGCTTTATACTTGCAATTAAAATAGGGGCAAGAATAGGTGTATATATATATATATATATATAATATGTCAATGTTTATTCAAGAGATAAAATAAAATATTGAGGTCTCAATATGCTCAAGATCCATTCAATCACTTAGAATTTGATGTAAAGAGACAAGCATTATCTGTATACAGACATTTGTATCGACAGCTATCTTTCTGATGAATTAAAGCTCCGATTCCTGCCGGTAGTGATTCTTTATTACATCTTTAGGCCAACCCATCCATCTGTGTCAATCTTGAACATTAACACAGGGTTCATGTTAATTTTCCCAATTTCTGAATTTCAAATCATCAATATAAAGCCGCTTTCATGAACGATTTTATAACAGAGATGTTAGATGGTGTTTAATCAACAATCAATGGACACATTATAAAATAAAGACTAGGCGTTCCTTTCTTCTTACCTTCAATAAGAGAAATTAGGGTGGCCCAACAACTCCCACTCTCTGCACTCCTGTCATGATTGTGAAAACAGAGGAACCTCAATCATTGCTCACGCACAGGTATGGTCAAAAAGACGAGGTCACACCGCCACACCATCCTCAATGAATTTTTAGGCAAATCATGGCATTTGGCTCTACTTTCAACTCACAATCTTCGACCAGTTTTTACTTCTCTTTTGCTAAACGTCTTTCTCAGTTTTAAAGCAAAAGGGATTTGGATTTTGAGGTCATTTATGGACTGTGATCATGATGCTTTAGTGACCGAGGAAGCCGCGTTGAAGCCATGATTTTTTTTAAAGTTTTTGCAATCAATGACTTCCAATCCATGAGTTTACTCGAGTCTTCCTTGGCTAGAATTTGAATATGGACTCTATATTGATCACAAGTTTATTCGAATTTAGATTTAAATTATAGTTAGTGATCAAGAATAGTATGTTCATCTAAATTTTGATAGATTTATGATCAAAACAGAAACTATTTTTGTAATATTTGCCTAAAGATTTTACCTTCCACCCGTGTGCAACACCAGACAGAGAGGATGTCGAGGTTTTATCAAGGGGACATAAGCAATGATGCACCGTCACCATGAGACGCGAGGGCAGTTGGGTGATTTTGTGTAATGTAATTATTCGGTTTAATATTCAATCATGGTATGTCGAGAAAAGTCCACAGAAAAAGAAAAAGTAAAGGTCTCAAATTTATCGTGCATACTTGAACCAATAGGATTCATTGGATGCACCAATAATCAAACTTAAGCACCCTTTGAAGAAGCACAAAGGGTTAAACATGGCGCCAGTCTGCAGCACATAATCAAGGCAACACAGCCCTACAAAAGTTAATAAAGCTCAAGCCTAAAAGTCAAAAGAATAGTTGAGGTTTACAGCCAACATTAGAACTTTCGATTTGGGTTTTGAGGCCTCTTTTTCACGTTTGAGTGCTAAACAAAGATATAATACTGTAAAGCTTTCCTTTTTTGTGTTCTAAAAACATCTCTAATCATGCAAAAGAGTAACACCAAAAGCGAAACTACGAGCACAAGATAGTATAATGAACACTAGCCTTTTTGTTAGCGGGTGGGGAAAAACTTCTCTCTTTCGGCTGCTGTTGAATCAAACCAGCAGCCCCCATTCACTGATAGACGGTTGAGATTCATGAATCAGATGAATGATAATTAATTAGGATGAAGGCAAGCAACATTAGCATTTGTTGGAATTATGCTTAATCAACAACCAGCTATATCAATCAAAGGTTTCCATAATGACATTAAGCTAATGTAACCTAAAGCAAGTTGATTGACCGAGAATTTTGGCTTTTTGCACAAGTGTCACCGAGTATTGCCTTAAAGGGGGAAATAACGACAATTAAACATTGGAGCTGTCCTAAAAAAATAAGAAAAATATGGTGAATTGCTCAAGTGTTTTTCATGTTATTGGATGTCATCCGTCACCATCAGAAACGCGATAAGAGATAAAAAGATGGATAGAGCACACAACAATTAGATAAGATCCACAAGCACCTAGGACTATAAGTGCTTAGCAAAAAAGGTTTGATGGAAAACACTAGCAACTGTAGTTAATTCATAACTTAAAAAAGAAACATTGATACAGTGTTTGGAAACAAATTTAAGTAACAATTAATCTTATTTAATATCACTTGACACAGAAATACAGCAATTACAAACATGCATAAAATGATCAAGAAAGTTATAGGATAGATTCTTTATTGTAATATAACACATTCAGTTAGAGCCTAAACTACACAATGGTTCTCATCTCTAGTACCAAAACTACACTTCATGCCGACAAAATGTTTATTAAAGGTACTTTCTGCTGCAACTAATTCACCAAAAGAAGCGCCATGCAGATGCATCATGAACTGTAAATCTTGTTTTTGTTTTTTGATTGCAGGACCAAAATAAAATTTTTTTAAAATTTTAAATACGTTTAAAATTTTTAAAAATAATGAGAGACCTTAATAATATTTACTAACTCATAATCTTCTTTGCCAAAACTCAGCTTCTTCTCCATTTTCTTTATTTCTTAAATCTAATCGAAGTTCTTACCAATTTTTGTTATCCAGTGATTCTCTAACCTTTCCTCTACGTATTGATATTACAATTTGGACGAAAATGGTAAGAAATGAAAAAGGAAGAAATTAAGGTTTGAAGCGAAATTGAGAATTTTTATTTTAAACTACTAATTCGAGTTTTTAAGGAGTTCAACAGGTTCTAAGTAAGTCCATTAACCCATTTTAAGTTTAATTTTATGATTTGAACAAATTGAAAATTTAAGGTTATTGTTCACTATGAATTTAAGTTGAATTTGTGTAAGAAATCTAACTTTATATGATAAATTAGAATAATTAGAAGTATATAGTGACTGTATATATATTGAATTAGTGACTGAAAGTGAATTTGTAGCAATTAAGTAAATATTGGAAATTTGGTTTGAAAATGTAAAATGTGAATGAAAATGGCCATGAGATTTCACTTGATGAAAATCGAATAAATAACCTTAGTTAGTTAAATCTTGAAAGACGTATGTGTCAACTAAAAAAATTTAACCCTGTTATCCACATGTATTACATAAGATACATTTGAGTAAATACTTGAAAAGCGTGAGATTCATTATATATATTTATGTGATACTAGGTTCGGAGAACCCAAGTGACGTGTTGAGAGGAGACTTAGAGGGAATGAATACTATCCCTTTTGTTGTGAGTGGATTTATACATACATAAGTATTAAATAAATTGTATGTGATATTTATGCGTACAATTGTGTGTTAAACATGCATTTTGGAATGTTGAAATGAATGTCATACATAGTGTTCTACTTTGATATTGGGATGGTTTGTATATTTGTGGTTTGCTGTTTAAACTTTACTTGATATACATGTTTGAAATGGTCAGAGAGACCAACTTTAAAATATATATTTTATGAATGTTGTTTGTAAAGATTGATTGAATATGTTAAGGCTAAGGAGGCTGAGTTTTGATTTTCATAAGTTTACTATTAATTTGAAAATGAAATGTTTTAAATGCTTGTATATTGGTGATGTGAAGCCGTTAAGACCGGATATTAGTGTATGGCCAGTGAGCCATGATATTTACTGTATATACAGAGTTGTAATCAATGGACGAACCTATGAGAGGCCACAGAGGTTATTAGTGCTGCAGTGGGGCTGTATAAAAGAGGTTGTGCCATAGTAAGCCTACTGTGAGCCAATGCGCGGATACACAATTATATAAAGACCATATGGAAAGTCCTGTCGGCTTGAAATGGATCTCCGAAATTTGATGGATACGACGAGGACAGTCATTGTATCACTAAGTGACTACTCGGACCAACATCAGTGAAACCAGCTTATTTTATAAATGCATTTTTTATATGAAATAAATGATTTTACAAATGCATAAGAAATGATTTTCAGTTTATAAAGAATGCATTACATATGAAATTTATGCATGACAGACTCACTAATGAATTTCGACGTTATTTCAGGCAAGGTGCCAGTCCAGATAACATAACCAGCTTATGTTGTATGTTTAAACTTAAATGCAGACCAATATAATTGTTTTACGAACATTGTTGTACATGAATTATATATATATATATTTAGGCATATTAATAAATGAAATCCCAATATTATGATTTAAAAATGTGTGTGTATGTATGTATAATTATGTATGTATGCGTTTACTTATTGAGTATAGTTATATACTCACCACTCACAATTATAGCTTTCAAGTTAGGAACATTAGCTCTCCTCAGACTTGTGGTAGCGATGGAAAGCATACGACGCTATAGGTAAACTCACTTGTAAATCTAGGATTTACTGAATATGTAAGTTAATGAATATATAGTTATTTTAGAATTGTTTTATTTTGAATTATAAGGAGGATTGTAAACTAAATGATCACATAAAAACTTATTATTTTTATTCATCCCAAATGAAATATTTTGAATTGATATTTACATAAATTATACATGTTGTGGTTGAATTGATGAAATAATTCAAAATAAAACAATTTCAAAATAACTATATATTTATTAACTTACACATCTAGTGGACCCTAAACTTACAAGTGAGTCTACCCAAAATGTCGTATACTCTCTATGGCTACCACAAGCCCCGTGAGAGCTAACGCTCCTAACTTGAAAGCTATAATCGTGAAGAGTGAGTATACAACTATACTCAATGAGTAAACGCATACATACATAATTATACATACATGTACACACATTTCTAAATCATGATATTGGAATTTCATTTATTAATATGCTTAAATACATATATACAACTCATGTACAACAATGTTTGTAAAACAATTATATTGGTCTACATTTAAGTTTAAACATACAACACAGGCTGGTCATACTATCCCGACCGCTACTTTGCCCGAGAGTCTTTATATAATTGCGCATCTGTGCACTAGCTCACAGTGGGCTTACCATGGCTTAACCTCCCTTATACAGCCCCACTACAGCATCAGTAACCTCTGCAACCTCTTATAGGTTCGTCTATTAGTTATAACTATGTATATACAGTAAATATCCTAGCCCACTGGCCATACACTAATATTCGGCCTTAATAGCTTCACATTACCAATATACAAGCATTTAAAATATTTTATTTTCAAATTAATAGTAAACCAATGAAAATCAAAACACAGCCTCTCCGGCCTTAACATATTCAACCAATCTTTACAAACAACGTTCATAAAGCATATATTTCAAAGTTGACCTCCCCGACCATTTCAAATATGTATATCAAGTAAAGTTTAAACAGCAGACCACATGTATATAAACCATCCCAATATCAAAATAGAACACATATATGACATTTATTCCAAACTTTATTTCAACATTTCAAAACGCATGTTTAACACACAATTGTACATATAAATCTCACATGCAATTTATTCAATACTTTATGTATGTATAAATTCACTCACAACAAAATGGAGAGTATTCACTACCTCTAAGTCTCCTTACGCCCACTTGGCACATCATTTGGATTCTCCAAATATAGTATCACATAAATATATAATGAATATCACGTTTTTCAAGTATTTACTCAAATGTATCTTATGTAATGTGTTTGGATAACAAGATTAAATTCTTTTAATTGACACATACGTCTCTCGAGATTTAACTAACTAAGGCCATTTATTCGATTTCCATCAAATGAAATCTCATGGTTATTTCATTCACATTTCACATTTCCGAACCAAATTTTCAACATTTACTCAATTGCTACAAATTTACTTCTAATCGCTAATTCAACATATATACAGTCATTATATACTTTTAATTATTCTAATTTATCATACAAAACTAGATTTCCTATACAAATTCAACTTAAATTCATGATAAACAGTAACTCTAAATTTTCAATTTGTTCAAAATCATGAAATTAATCTTAAAATAGGCTAATGACTTACCTACAACCTGTTGGAGTTCTTAGAAGTTCGAATTAATAGTTTAAAATAAAAATTCTCAATTTCGCTTCAAGCCATAATTTCTTCCCTTTCCATTTCTTGCCATTTTCGTTCAAATTGTAATACCAATATATAAAGAAAAGGTTAGATAATCACTGAGCAACAAAAATTAGCAAGAACTTCAATTAGATTTTAAAAAATTTGAGTAAAAAATAAAAAAAAAAGGAGAAGATACGTTCTAGCGAAGAAGAAAATGAGAGAACAAGCTTACTGTAAGTGCTTTTATTTCTAAGTTGACAAATATCATTAAGGCCCCTCATTGTTTTTAAAAATTTTAAACTTACCTAAAATTTTAAAAAAATTTCATTTTAGTTCTGCAATTACAAAAACAAGTAACACAATTGGTACTTACTTTCCTAAGGATTATTCCTTAAAGTAGAGGTGCTGGACTCGAAACGTGGAAGAGACAAATTTTCCTTCAGGAAAGGAACAAATACCTCGATAGCAGGGCCTGTGATGCTCAGAGAGCTAAAGAACAAATTTCTGCTCAATAAACCCGTGAGGAACACTAGGCTGTAACACTGAAAACTCGGGTGGCTGGGCCCGAGGAGGTCTAGAGGCCAAGGTCGTTACATGAACAGCTCAGGAATTCTATCACAATGAGCTTGAAGAATTTATACTGTATTTATACCGTGTACTCAGTTTTTAAAATCATACAGTATAGTACCTAATTTAATTGTAACCATATTTTGGAGGACCCAACTGTCACAAAATCAGTTAGCATGTAAAGACTGCCACCATTCAAGAATCTAACAAACATCTATCAAAACGCTTCAAATAATTGACTAGAGAGTAAGTAAATTCTAATGAAGATATGTAGCTGAAGACTTGAAACAGCAACCAAAGATTATCTTTGTAATCAAGTGTTGTTTCTAACTAAATCAAACATTGATGTAAAATTATAAAATCAGAGAAACAACAACAGTGGTATGTAGCAATTATGTATAGGGCATACAGAAATTTGGTCTTACTGAACCAGAAGCTAACAGATAACAGGCCCCTGCATTCCTTGTAGGGCATACACCAATATGTCACCTATATGCCACGAAGTCCCTGCTTACCACCAGTTAATTTAAATCTAATACAAACCTTCTTCTTTTACTCATGATAACTTGTGCCATGGAGACATGTTAAGGAAAACAGAACACGATGGTCCGGTCCCTCAGGAAACCATGATAACAAGTGTCTGTGCATGAAAATGGTATAAACAAGCAAAGGTTGCACTTGTTTAAATTAGCCAAAAGCTGCCTTTTTGTATTCCATCTAAACTCTTTTTTTTTTTTTTTTTTTTTTCCATAAGAAGACGGAAGGAATATAATTTGATTCCAACTAACAAATTAAATTTCACGAGTGGCAGAAATGACATAAGATCCTAGAAGTAAAATGACTATATATGCAAAATGGTCTCAGCTACAAACTTACCATCAAAAAACCAGATTTCAATGAAGCAACAGTAAAATTGGCAACTCATTACTAATTTCAGGAACTTCAAATATCTCAATATATCAGACACAAATGAACAATAAATTCACCATCTTTTATCTTAGTGATATCCATTTTCACAAGTCAAAGCAAGATTGTCACGACGACCATATCTTAGAATTGTGTAATTGCCACTCTAGTGGTACCATGTCCCTGAAAAGGCCTACTTAAGGCCACACATATATTGAATCAACATTAAACCTAAAGAATTTAATTTCGGTTCCAATCTAATTGTTTGTGAAGAAAAAAATGGGCTATGTACAATAAGATGGTTTGAAAATTATCTAGCAAACAATTAGTTATTTTCCAATCATCGCAATATCAAGTATGTATAATACACATTTAGTTATATGCATTTTTCAAAAAAAGGTTATCATCCCTAAGCAATATGTAAGTATCAAAATTGATCTTTTGTGATTACTGAGGCAATTACACTTCTAGATTTCATGGTGCACTGATTCTGTATTTCCCTAACTAAAAAGATGAAGCCATGAAAGAGAGACACATAACTTCTCACATCAGTAACAAATCAACAAGGCAATATAAATAGTAATAGAAAACGCTTTAAAACTTCAAAAGTCAAATCCTGACTATCTACATGGCCAATATCATCCAATGTTCATCTTTTTTTTTTTTTTTTTTTTTCTGTTCTGATCATCACAAAGTTTTAAAGACTTTATATTTAACTTGCTAGTTGGTTGCAGCTCCATCTCAAACCTAATAAAATAGAGCTCAATGTGCCGAACATTAATACAAAAAATTTCTTGAACCTGAATAAATTTTACTGGCTGATGACAAGAAAAAATAACAGGCAGTTGCCTCTTTACTTCAGTCAAATCTATTGTGTATACATGTGAAATAAAGGAAGTATTGCAATTCTCTTGCTTTTTGTGTATGGTTCATGAAGAAGTAGGAAAGAACTGTACCATCCAACAGACCCTGTAGAACAAGATCAGTGCTTCAAACCTTTTACTGTTTAATGTTCAGTCCACACGAATGAATGGTGAGTGAGTAGTGAGCCCTAGTTAGCCCAGTCATAAGGCTGCAAGTACTTATTGTGGAGAGTTCACATGGACAAAGGTAATAACAATCTCCTCTCCCTCTTCTTGGCAACTGCCTGCCTATAACTTCTTAGGCGTATGGGAAGGAAAATACTAAGGCCTAATATGAAGAACGAAAGCCAGAAATGCCGGAAGTAAAAGGTCACATAGGATGCTATGACAAGCATGCTAAACAATACGGCCCAAAAGATAGCTACAACAACATCAGCCCTGCATGAAGTAAACAAAGTCTTTCACATTTAATGGAAGGATTCATATGATGATCTTCACTATAATTCAGATATTAAAATGAGGCAGTTATAAACCGGTACAGATACAGATAATCATGAATTGGTTCCACTGATCTATCAAAATTCATCAAGTAATGGAAGGAATATTCAACAGGTGAATCAGATGAAAGAAGGAAGTAGACAAGATGATCAAATCTTATGTTATAGCAGAAGAATAATAAGCAAAATCTGCAGCAGCACAATAGCACAGGTAGTGTTGGGTTCAGGTTTCAATTTTTTTCCATGACAATATTCAAGTCCATTGTTAAGCAGCTTAGTACCCTTCAAATGCATTGGAACTAGAATTACTGTCCCTATTAAATGAATCCATGTGCCTTCAAACCAATCCTCCAACCTCCATCATAATGCCTTATTGCTATACTTCCAATCATCCCAAATGAATTTAACATACGCCTTAGTACGTAAATATAGTTGGAGCTGTCTATTGGTTTGTCCCTAATCAAAGGATAAATATGACTACAGAGATTTAGGTCTCTATCAAGTGGGAAATACTTCTATTTATATTTAACCATGAATATTAAGACGCACTTTGAATTTTGGCAGTACTTCTCCATCTTGGATATCTTACAAAGCAACCCTTCCAGTACTGATGCCTCGGCCATGTTTAAGATGTCATAGAGAGCAGAGTAAGTGCAAGTTAAAGCCCTTGCTTTCAATCAGAAACAAGAAAAAGAAATTAAATTTTCCTGCTCCAACTGGTTCATGCTCTAGTCTCAGAGCCTTACTGATTCTCCCGGAGGCATATGCAAATCCTATACCTCAATGAAGTGTAGAATATGGGATTGCCTACTTCAAACAATTACAGTGAATAAACTAGATCCTTTATTCACCAAAGTTATGAAGAAAAATATTCCATAATTGGGCAATTAAAGCCTCCTTAAGACACGAGGATGGTATAGTTGCTACCAAGGAGAGAACCGACAAGCCTGCAGCCAAGACAGACTGGTATTAAAATTTTGGAAGGATGGAGGTGTGGCATCAGCTCATGGTATTACTCTTTCATGGGCCAATGAATGAATTAAACAAAAATCCAATTTGAGGTCTTAGCAGGCAGCAACTCAAATAAAGGCAACTTTTCCCTGCAATGGCGAACTATGTAACTTAAACCCACCACAATGGTTGCATCATTGTTAACTGCCCATCAAGTTATATACTTACCTCAACCTAATATTAATACTCCTCATTGCAAAACTGAATGGACTATCTGACTCCCAAAATTCCTTGCATCTGCCCTAGAGCTAGGCAAAGTCAGCTCAACTCCTTTGGAATAGACAATCTTTCGATATGCCAGAATATATTAGGGTACCAGTTAAGAATCTAGCTCAGCTCCATCGAAATATTAATCAGCCCATAAATAAAATCCTACATTATCAACTGAAGTTACGAATGGAGATATGATATTCATTAGATTTCACAAGGCAGCAAATAAGGTTAAGTTCCAGTGAACCCCTCAAAAGAAGACTTTCTGTAGCTCACTCAAAGCAAATAAGTTATACATCACACAACCATAGTCAAAAACAATTCAAATAAACTTAATCTAAGGACCTGATTCAGACTTCTGTGGCATGGATCCTTAAAGTAGTGAATACTCAAGTAAAAATCATTTATTTCCCAACATATTAGAAGAATGTTTTCACTGTTAACCAGAATTTCATCCTTCATGTCATTACCATATAAACTCAATGCCTAAGTAACCCATAAGACTGTTCAACAACCCATAACGTACATACTTCAAATGCTAGTAACATGTGTAAGCTACAAAATCACTAATACTACACTAAGCATCTACCTGTCATATAAATAAAAAGCAATTGCGACTCAATTTTGTTCAAGTTTGATAATGCCACAAAGAATACCTCCAAATCGCAATATTTGCGCTATTGCAACAGTAAATTACTCCGAGAGCAGTCAGTTTCAAACTCTCGAAACCACAAAACTTCGTGGCTATCACAAAATTTCAACGTTTTCAGTGTACACATGACTGGAATAAGCTAAATTGACACCTTGTCATTTCAAAACAGAATGAAAAACTAGCACTTCCCAAATCCGTTCCGGTTGATACAGTAAAGCCTAACTCTGGCCACAACTAGTTCCAACCGCCATTAAAATTTAACAGAATAATGCTAATTGTTCCATTAACACAAAACTAGCACAGTCAATTTAAATATCAAAGCTATAATCAACCGAAAAAAAAAAGAAGAAGAAAAAGATATAGAGAGATACCACGAAGAGAGAAATGGCTTAGGAGAGAAGATAGTGAGAGCAGGACACTTGTGTTGAGATCGGATCTGAAAGTCTCTGAGTTGCTCAACGAGTTTAGACCGAGTTATCATCTCTTCTCCAACCTTATAAACTCTACAGAAAACTCGTAAAAGATATATGAGATACGAAAGCGGGAATCGGAGCCAAACATTGGGATCTAGTAATCGTGATTCGTGATCAAATCAGGAATCAGTTAATTGTTGAAGACTGAAATTAGTGAACTTCGTTACCGTCAATTAAATCGGGCCGTGCTTGGTCCAACCAATCGTGCCTTCGTGCCGGACCAGTCCGGGTATGCGAGCTTATCGTAGCCGTGCCTATGTTTCGTGGGCAGGGCAGCCGACAACCTCGAAATATTAAAAATAATTTTTAAATATTAAAACACACTTCTTATTTTAAATTATTTATAATTATAATTATATATTATTATTATTATTTATAATTATAATTATATATTATTATTATTATTATGATTTATAAATAACATGATAAAAAATTAAATTTAAAAATAATTAATTTTAAATTAAAAAATTAAAATAAAAATACAGACACTCATATCGTGTTATTACCGTAATTAAGTTATATTATAAAATAATGTTAAATTATTAATTAATCTAATTTTTTATTTATTATTTATACTCATATCGTGTTATTGTCGTAATTGAATTACACTACGAAATAAAATTAAATTATTAATTAATCTAATTTTTTATTTATTATTTTTAAAATATGACAAATAGGTTCTAATTTTTTTCAAAAAACATAATTTACTTTGATGATCGAAAATGATAATAAAAAAATATGTATATAACAAGATAAAATTAAATTTACTTAAATTAAGTTAAAATATCAATGTCAATTATTTTTAATTTATAATAATTAAGTCGCCAAAATACACTTGATAAATGAAGCAAAATTGAGAAAGGGTGGAGAAAATTTATTATATTTTTTATTATGGGTTATTTTGTCCAATTAAATAGTTTTTGATTTATTTAACAAAAGAATTACAAAATGGGTTAATTTAATAAATCAGAAAACAAAAGGGACTATTTTAAATAATAATAAAATAATAAGAAAGAGTTCATATGCCAAACAAGTTCGTTGCTGACAGAGAGGGAAGGCAACCAAATCTTCATCAAAACTAAGAGTTCGTTTGCTTGCAGCTAGCGTGAAAGAGAGCGAGAGAGATGGAGAGAAATCTAGAACGATTGATTCCAATGGCGGGATCAGTTGTTAATGAAGGCTCAGTTTTACCCCTTGCTTCTTCTTCTCATCATAGTTCTGGAAAGGAGGTTGGTTTTTGTTTTCATCTCTTAATGAACTCGTTTGGCCTGTGCATTTTTTTATCATGATCGAGGCGAAGTCGATTAATGTGATTTTCTTTGAAGCATTAGTTCTCGAATTAATGGCGACCTTAGTTTTTCTGATCATTTTTTTTTCTTTTTCCTTTGGGGCATTTGGAAAACATCCTAAATCTGCCGTTTTGCACTTCAATTCCACGAATTCTATTCAGCGTGGTATATGATGTCCCTGCATTCACAAAGCAGAGAAATTATGATGAGAGGAGAGTTCTTGTCAATGCCAAGAACTTCACATATTTTATGCACTTACCCAAGTCTTGTTGTTGAATGATATGACAAATTACAAATAATATGAGTCCGATTGACAGATAATGAAATAGTATTGAAGCATGATAATGTATGAATTGCCTCAGGTTTACTGCGACTTTATAGTTTTCTAGCTTGGAATACTTAAAAGGTGGTTTATGTTTATGTAGGCATTTTCCAAAGTTATTCGTTGCTGGGCGTCAAAAAAGTTTGTGCAGGATGGTCAGTCTTTGTTGCTTAATACCTACAGTTTGTTCTATTTTACTTTATATGTGTATAAGGTTACAACCATGTTATGCTGCATATTGTAAACTTGTTATTATATATTCAATTCAGTATTCAAGTTCCCAATTGCTTTAACTTTATCCCATGGACTTACCTCAATATCTTCCTTCTCGTGATTGTGCATTGCTTTTCTAAGTTTTTAGCTAAAAAATAAAACCATAGTTTACATTTTATCAAATTATTATATAGGTGTTGAAATCTGCATATTGGAGTTATATCTGATTAGTTTTGTGTGGGATTGTCGTGTTGTGGGATAGAATCACTAAATGTCTAATATTAGTGAAAAAGTGAGCGGTTCCCATTAAAATATGTTATTTACCAAACATTTTTTCATTTTTACTTTCAAGGTCAAGGTTAAGTAGAAGGAAGTAGTACCAAACAATAACCTTAACCTCAATATATCCTAGGAAAGGAAAAAGGCTGCCTAAAGCCAAAAATCACGCTTAACTATCACCTTAACATTGGCATACAAGTCAATTGCACTGGAAATCCCCAGGGTTGGATATGTGATCTAAGTGATTTTTTGTTTCCCATTTTTTTAAGTAATTTGTAGGTCTTGGATTCATGACCTCGATCTCTTTCATCTTCCTTGTTGGTGTATTCATGTCCTCATGGTTGGGAGCTTCTGTTCTCAGTTTGGGAGAATGGCTAATCAAGAGAATGCCATTGATTAGCTACATTTACTCTGCTTCAAAACAAATAAGTGCAGCAATATCACAGGGTAAGTGACAATGCATAATCGCATTACTTATTTAGTTTTAGCATTTACAAGCCAACAGTATTAAGGCCCTTATATACTCCAGATCAGAAGTCCAAAGTTTTCAAGGAAGTTGCCATCATAAGGCATCCACGAATTGGGGAATATGCAATTGACTTTATCACATCTACTCCTGCTCTCCATGGAAGTTCAAGTGAAGAGGAGCTCTGTTGTGTTTTTGTGGCCTCCAATCACCTTTATATTGGAGATATTATTCTCATCAGCTCAAAGGATATTCTACAGTGGAAGCACAAGCCATGCATGCGGCAGGACTTGGAAAGTATGCTGGGGCACATATCTAATCATTTGGTTGTCTATTTGATGGAACTTTCTGACTGGTTTGCACCTCAAAAAAAGTGCTGATAGAAAGTTCTAATTGCACCCAAAAGAGCAAAATGACTCTAAAATGTTCTATACAACAAATATAGAGTTCGGCTGAGAACTTTATACTTCTAAATGCTCTTTCAAACCTAATCTCTGCTAGTTGGTGTCGAAGACCATAGAAGGCTTACTGAAATGATTAATGCGTCATAATGAATTATATCCGGTGCTTGATATAACCAAAAAACTTTCGCAAAATGAATGAAAGCTTAGCTCATGCACGCATTGTGTAAATAAAATGTAATTTATCTAGGAATTGGAATTTACAATTTCTTTTCAGATATATACTTAATTAATGTGAATCATCAACACATGGAATCCGTTGTCGTCCAGCGGTTAGGATATCTGGCTTTCACCCAGGAGACCCGGGTTCGATTCCCGGCAACGGAAATATTTTAATTTTTTTAGTTTTCTTGAATAAAATTTAATTACATCAGTTAAATTTAAGTTAAATTTTTTTCTAATTTGATAGTACAATTTATTTTAAAAAAATTCAGATCCATTCAAATTTAAATAAAATAAAATAAAAAATCATAAAATGGATTTACCTATTTAGTCTCCAAAAGTTGTGACTGGTGAACTTGACTTCATTTAACCCTGACTATACTTTTTCAAAATAGGGTTAATTTAATATTTTCATCTCACAATTTTAATTTTAAACCACAATACCTCTAACCTCAAGCACATCTCAAGAAAATCACACAGAGAGAACAATAAGGAGCAATAATAATAAGTTAATTAAGCAGTGTATGCACATATGTCACTTTTACCGAACCCAATTTAGAAAGAGCACGCACAACGTTTCTAAATAGACGTACAAAACTCGACTCTTTCAAGAGAATAAAAGTTATACAGCCCTTCACATTTCTGACAAAAACCTACTAATCCAAATCTGCAGAAAGGATCCTTTAACTACTGAGAGTTGAGAGCATGCCTCCAGTTGTTGTTGGCATCACCACCTCCCAACCAGGTCCTTTAAGGGGATAAACAGCAGCATCAGGCTTCTCTTCATTATCCGAACAACCAACAATCAGGTCACCTCGATCCAACACCCTCTCCAAATCATCATCACCGATATCTGTCTGAATCATCTTGTCTTCTGCAGTTTCTTCATCTCGGAGAAGTGCCAGTAAATCCTCTTCCTATAATCAACAAACACAAAATAATCACGTTCAAAAAATATGGTTATAATACTGAACACAAGTAAAAGCAATTAGAAGGTCAAATGCTAAACTTGAGGGATAAGGACATAAACCCTGATAAATATTATCATATACCAACATATTTGATTTTCCACATGCTAAAACCCCATTGCAATTAAGATAAGAAATGACACATCCAAAAATCTTTCAATACTGTAGTCACCACGCAATACTTCAGTGAAGATTCAACATACCTGAGGAAAGCACTGT
>JAXCLQ010056711.1:0-17355 GCA_035584115.1 Cedrela odorata | reverse complement strand
ATAATTAATAATTATATTTTATGATTACTTTAATCATATTAAAATATAATAATAATATATCAATATTATTACATCCACAAATCACATTTACGGTATTCCAAAATTAAACTAAAATATTTTTCACGTATACACGTGCTAGCGCGTCAGAACCGAAAAATATATTTTTTTATAATAAAGAATCAAATTGCTACTCGATCAATATCTGTACAACATCATTAACTAGTTAACAATTATTGCATAGTAGCAATAGCCATCATCATCAAGTAACCGACTGTGTGTGTGACCCCCTAGGTTCATTGTGAACTAGACATGGGTGGACACGAACTCCTTCGTATCTCTTCGGTACAACTCTTTGCAACCAAAGTTTCCAATGATCATGCGCAACCTCTAGCAAGATGCCATAAACCTCAAACACTAATGAATCCATATAGTCGTAAGTACATGTAGTAATGTCCCTCTGCTATTGACTCCCGATAGAATACGGGTTATGGAATCATCAAACCTCTAACTCAATCATAGGAACAAGGTCTTGAATCATATACATGAATCATGTATCTAAAAACACATTTCTGAAAACACGTATTCTGGCCAGAGATTTCATTTCCCATGTATGACATCCATGCCTAGGATCTCAAGCTCTAATATTTGAGCCAGTAAATTCCGTCTTGGTCATCACATATCCTCTTACACTTAAACACATTGCCAGCAAGCTTCTTTCACTAGGCGTGGCTAGCCCGGTGCAATATACACAAGTGAATGATGAGCCTCAATGCAGAGGGCAGCCATGATACCTCAGGTCAAAGGACTAGTGGTACACTAGTACGGCTATGTAACGTACTATTGACTGTGGATAATTCGTCACGTTTGGTCACGTTCAGTAACACGCACTCCAACGTATTACTCATGTTTATACTCTTGTAACATGAGACTTATCACCTAACTATTAGCATCAAATATTAATTATAAGCAGCATCAAACATACCAGTCATGCAATGTCATACTCCTATATGACAATATCTCAACTGAGAACTAATTCGGATGTATTTAGATCAGACTTTGTACTCAAATCTACAACTCCTTGCAGATAGAGTCATGACGTCATAATATATCACAGGATCTCATTCTGCATTTTATATATAATATCTATATATATACGCAACTGTGTATGCAAAATGATATAGATGCTATTTTATTAATCATAAACTAATTTACAATAATTTACAAAGTTATATATACATAAGAATGATATCCCTAAACCATATGACACGATTAGTTCTAGGACATATCTCCAACAATCTCGAGACCTGCTAACTAGTTTTTCTATATCATTATATAAAATAATTTGCCCGCTTGTTAGCATCGGCTTGGATAAGAGATGTGGTGTAAGACACCAACTTATCCAGTTATCTTGTAAATGCCCGGCCCACAACGCTGGTCCGACTGTTACTATGTGGTGGGAACTCCGTGTCCACCAATTAGAAATCAGACCTCAATGGGAATTTTACTTATGTCCGAAAAACAATAACTTCCCCTTTACACCTCTCCCGAGTAAGGGCGGAAATCATCTATACAGATACGCTATACTGAGCACTTTACACCAATATCAAATCATAAAATCCAATTCATAATATTTATCATTTTATTTCGATTCACTCATCCATAGAACAATGCATACATATCCAATACATTTTTCTAAAAATTTACTCTTACTCCAATATATTAATTTCAAACATATCAAATATTCATAAACATTGAGTTCATAGCATAATTAAACAGTTAAATCAAATCTATAAAGCATGTGCATTTTAAACATTTAAATCAACCATACTTTTAAAGATAAAATAAATATTCATTTTAATTGATTTTTTTTAACATTCATAAATCAAACATTTTCTATAAATAATATTTTGTTAAAAAATAAAACTTTTTAAAAATAGATTATCCACTCACCGGTTACGTTTTATTTTACCCAATTCAAGGTGTTGGCGTCGACTGTTCTAGTGGTTAACCTACAATTAAATGATTTCTCATTAAGATTTAATATAACATATTTATCTAATAAATAAATATATATATTATACTTGGATTTGCCACTTAATGAAACCTCAATGTGGTTTTAATTGTCTATTGTATCCACATCTAAATTTTTACCTAAGTCACTAACTAATTTTGTTCTAAAACTAATTTTATTCAACAATTTACATTCTATACTTCCAATAAATGTACGCCATTTAAAATCGATAATGTATTTTAATCTAAATTTTTAGTGACACACTCTATTATGAGTCTAGTTTCTACCGCACTTTACCGATTTGAATTTCGACTTTGATTACCTAAGTTACGCCAAGTTTTCGACATGTGATGCACTAAAATAGGGTATGTCATTGGCAGGGCTGTCATTTTCAAAAATTTACTGTGATCTCATTTCTTCTCGAAATAAGCTAAATTTTGGATATGTTGTGCTCCTAGATGTCTAGTTTCATTTTTCCGAGCCCTGCTCAGAATTTCCAGCAACTATCATGCTATGTTTTGGCCATACAGTTTTAACACCTTCCGGTCACTAAAGCTACAATCTATCATCCTTAGTTTCTTCATTTTTCTGTCTTCTAAACACCCATATAAAACCGTACAATGACCGCTCACATTTCGCTTCGTTTCACAAGTGTTTTCACCACTCTGCGCACACATAAACACTGCCAACAAATTTTTAAACTACAATCTTACAACCTTTTTTAAATTTACATTTGCAATACATAATTATTATCAACTATAACCACAAAATAAGTTTATGCCCTTTCATGTATGTAACATCTCTACATAAAATACGCCAAGTATATGTACTTGTATTGTACACTGCAATTCACTTCTCAAAGTCTATTTTACCACATAATTTGTATATTCATTACCTACACATCACTAAATATAAATTTTACATCATTGTAATTTTAAAACATAACCAAAAGCATAGATCATGCATTGTCCATAACCCTTTCACCATCCAACCCACCGCACAACACAAAATCTCCACATGAAATTTACACAAAACACAATTTATAATCAAAATCATCAACAAACACATCCTTACTTACCATCCTTACTGCTGAAAATCAACCTTCATCTTTTTTTTTCTTTCCCTTTTTCTTCTTCCTCTCTCTCTTTCTTTTCCCTCTCTTTTCTCCCATGGCCGGCCACTATACTTTCTCCTTCTTTTCCTTCTCTTTTCCCCCCCTGGTTGTTTGGCCTTCTCCCTTGTTCACGGTTTTTGCTTTCATTCTCCCTTTTCCCCATTTATTTTTCACTCTCCTTCAGCTTTCTATACTTCATTATGTGAAAGAAAAATAATCTAAATGGAAACCAATGATATGTGTTAAATATAAATATATGGGTCATTTCTTCTTTTTTTACCTCCAATCATCTCACGTTTGGCAAGCTTCACTTATCTCTTCCTTTTGTCTCTTTATTTGTCTTATTTGTGCTAGATAATTATAGAAAATACTATAATTTTGTAGAAATAAAAACATAAAATGTGGGCTCAGTCATATAGCATCCTTTAAATCAATTTGCAATTGTTTTCTCCTTTTTGGTTTCTTCCCTTTTTGCCTTACACGTAACCTTCTTTTATCTTTATTTTTCTCTTTTAATCTCTCTTTTAATTGGTCTAAAAACTTGTTGAAAAGTCTACAAAATTGAATTGATAAGCATACATAATTGACCAATAAAACATATCTGACTTTCTTTACTTTGTTTTTATTGGTCTAAATAAAGGTAGTATAACAATTATAATTTGGAGACTTAAAATGAGGCTTACGTTTTGCTCTCTTTCTATTCACTACATTTTGTTTTTTCTTACTTAGTTTTAATTGGTCTATTATTATTATTATTATCATATTTTTTTGATTTAAAATTTTGAGCTTACAATTACATAAATAAAATTTAGGCTTACTTTATTAAATTTGGCCTCCACTTAGTAAAATTTTGGACTTTACTTAAAACCTTTATCGGGCCATAATATAATAATATAATTATTTTAATGTTGGCCTCTTATTTTCCCTATTTGTACTTCCTCCCCTAACTTTTTAGTGATTTCACATTTTCACCCCTTAAAATTTTAAAAATTCTTCATTCTAGTCCTTGGGCTAATTGTACTTATCATGAAAATAATAGAAATAATAATCACTTACTTAAATCTATATATGTTTATAGTCTTTTATTCTTGGGTTCTGGTTTCACTATACACGCATGGTTTAATTAAGTTTTCTTGAAATTTAATATGTCAAATTTATCACTCATGTCGAAAATCAATTAATTTAAGTTATGTCAAATTTTGCGGGTTCTACAATTCTACCCCCCTTAAAATTGATTCGTCATCGAATTAAAACAAACCAATGATACTAAAGCCTATTCTGTATTTGTTTGCACAATCATATAGATGATATGACAATTTCCTTATCTCGTCCAATTATTTTCATTTAACACTTAGTTTCTCAAATAATGTACTTAGAGTTTCCTTAAATTCTTTAAACTACTAATTTTGAAGTCCCCAACTGACTTTAAGGTTTTTAACATTCCTATTTATGGCATGATCTACAATTATTTTCGTCCCTAATTTGGGATAATAAAATTTTCTCCAATTTTATCCTTCCTATTAGGGTTTACCAAGATCTATCCAACTCTTTCTCCTCATTTTTGTTCCTAAGATATATACATAATCGTATTTCTTCTTATTCCATAAATCCATTTAATTCACCTAATGTATTAGTTCCTACTAATACTCTCTTTAGATATGTATGAAATGCATGACTCAAATCAAAATCAATTCATCTGCAAATTCGTTATCCAATATTATCAGCATGAAAACATTACTAATTATCACAACGATTTCTATTTAATTATTAAATCCTTTCTTTCGTAATTGTTTTCCATGAAAGATCATTCATTCCTTTATAACCTCAGAAATGCTTCAATATTTCTTTCCAATGAAATTGAAATTACTGTCATCAATAAAATTTTCTATACAATAATTAACTAACACTACTTCTTAATCTTCTATGCTATAATACTACTATACATGCTACTCCAAATTTAACTCATAATAATTAATATATTTCTTTCATAGATTTAATTTTTTGAATATCATATTTTATTATCAATATTCTCTAAGTTCCCATAATACTATTTCTCAATTCCTGCCTTGCCTAGCTAGTACTACTTGCAATAAATAAATATATATATATATATATATATCTTCTAAAGAATTTATATATATCTATCCATACTGAAATATTCTCCAACTATTTAATTGCCAGTATAAAATTAAAAAAAAATCAAGCTATATATGAGACAAACTTATGGACATTCAATATATGACTAATTAGCATTCACTATTACTCTCACCACTTATCCTGAGCAAGTACTAAGTCTTAATAAGAATGTAACTTAAAAATATAAATTGGTTATTTTCCAATATGTATTCAATATCTAGTCCTTATCTCACGATTTCCAAAATTGTTTTCTTTCTAATTCGTGATATACCATCGAACTCATCATTAGACCGTACATGTCTATAATTTCCTTCCAACGTTTTAATGTTTCCTACTATTCCTTTCTCTAAACTCCTCAAGTACCTGATGCCTTTGTTTTCAGTATATAAACTTATATTTTCCTTAAGAAACCATCCATAATTGAGAAAAATATTTCACATTACTTAATAATAAAATCTATACCACCCCGTTACAAGTCATAATAGCTATAATCCAATATACCCTTTTGATTTTGTAAATAGTTTTTTTTTAATAAATTTAACTTTGTATATATATATATATATTATTCTAACAGTAATCTAAAACTTAAACTTACATCATCAAGAAATTCTTATTTGTTTAATTTTTTCCTAAGTTCTGTTTCACTGATATTTACTAGTATTAGTTGCCATATCTTAATGTCATCTCTATTTGCTTCACTTGAAACAACATCACCTTCTCTCATTGCTGAACTAACTTACATAGATAAATCCTTAATATATATATATATATATATATATTTTATATTCTTTTAAGAGCTTTTAGAATTTCATTTCAACTCTAAAACTAATTCTTGCCTTGTGGGGTAATCCAATTCATCATTACTTGAAAAATCATTGTCAACAAGTCTTCCTTATAAATCAACACACCCAAACTGATAATGCACCATCTATATCTTTCATCATGACATTATAATTCATGGCCTTTTTCTTTTCTAGAATATCCTAGGAAAATTCTCTTAATTGCTTTAGGATGTACTTCCCTTGTCATTGGTGTCCCGAAATAGTACACCTAAGGATCCGTAAATAACTTAAACTAAACAAATATCCTGACCATAATTCTTAGAAAATTTTGAAATTTACACCTGCTGTCTGGCATCTATTCAGTAAATATATAGTTGTTAATATAGTTGTAGCTCAAAACTTTTTCGAGAGTTCTACATTCAGTTGTATGCACCTTTCTTTCTCCATTAAAATTTTATTTAACTTTTTAGTCAATCATTTTGTTGGAGATATATACCTAATAATCCTATGTGTACCTAACAATCCTGTTTTACAATCCTATTTTTCTTGTAGCATTCATCAAAGAAACTGTAGTAATACTCCATTTTCATTATCAACTCTAAGCATTTTGATTCTCTTAATCTTTTGATATTCTACCAAGACTTTCCATTCAACACTTCCTTTTTTCATGCAACCCTCCAAGACTTAATTCATGTGCCATAACCCTTATTTTCTAGTTCGTTTTCAACTTTTCTTTAAAACCTATTCCTATTCAACACCCACATTCAACAAATTCAAACTTCCTTTATATTTTTAAGCCATATACTCAGTTGATTCACATTACTAAGTTAATCTCATAATTCAAAAATCAACTTTAGTTTTATACATATACATTTCTTTTAGTTGACTTCTTTATATCAACTTTTATTTATCTAAAGTTTTCAATTGTTATCCCTAGTGATCGCAACATTAAATTTTTTTAACATTCTAATTATTTGACTCTACTCTAATTTCAACTATATCAATCACCTTTCCTTTTTCATTTCTTACTTTAACAAAATAATATACATTGTATTACCACAATTAACACACATAGTATTAAATTAACTTAGCCATAATCCTCTGATGGCTTTATCTTAGGTGTTACATCTTTATTCTATTTTTTCTTCTTACACCTTAATACATCTCATTTCTCACTTTATTCTATCATGAACAACTGTTTTCTATCACCCCTCACTTTCTATAGGTGATATAACTGATATTTGATCTAACCTTGCCTCTCTAATAGTTCATCATCTTTGATCTACTATAAGACGACATTATATGTTTGCAAAATGATCATGGAACAAAATAATTAACATTCCCAGTTCTCTTCACACAAACTCGATGTACCTATAATCGAAACTAATCTGATTTTACCGAGATTCAAACTCAACCAAATCAATACATTATCTCAATTAAACAATAAGGATCCAGAATAGTCTACTACATAAACAATATTAAATAATTTCACATTTCATTACTACACTATATGGAATAAGACACCATGCAAGGAACAAGGGAACAAGGGTATCGAAGAGATAACTCTTGCATGTGTGTATTCTTGGGCATACCACATACAAGACACTAACGCTCCTCCACTGCAGTCACCAACCTCTAAAACATGCTCTGATACCACTATTGTAACACTCCCAACTCGAAGATACTACCGGCAAGTAACGGACTCCACCGTCACCCTAAGCCTTACGTTTTCTCTATATGTATAAATGCATACTTTTATTTCTAAACCAGAAAATATTATTAATCATAATGCATAAATCACTTAATACAGTGAATCAAGTAATGTTATCTAGGAAATTTTAAATGTATTAACAAATTTTGGTACAATGAAATAAATAATGCAACTTATATATATTTTTTAAAGGATGCTCATATCTAACCCATATATAACTCTCGGATGCATGATGGGCACAATGCCCTAATGACTGCAGTGTGTATCTATTGTTCACCGCCTATGTCTCTACTATCCCAAAATCTCTCTTTTCTTTCCAACTACTTGTTAATCCTACACTCTAAAAGGTGAGGGGGGGTGAGTCCTAAGGACCCAATGAGTAGATTAAAATAAAATAATAAAATCAATAAATGTAGAGTAAGAGAGTAAATTTTAAAATATAACAATTCACAGCAAATTTAAATCTCAGTCATTTTGATAAATGAAGTAGAATAAAACTATTTCATATATAAAAATCTGTGGATGTTAAATTACAAAATTTTTTGGCTTACTAGAAAACTATCCCATGAAATATCTCTGGTAGATATCTTGAGACCCGTTAACGAGTTTTTCTGTATCATTATATAAAATAATTTGCCTGCTTGTTAGCGTTGGCCTGGATAAGAGGTGTAGTATAAAACACTAACTTATCCAGTTATCTTGTAACGGCCCCGCCTACAACACTGGTCCAATCGTTACTATATGGTGGGAACTCCTTGTCCACCAATCATAAATTGGACCTCATTGGGAATTTTACCCATGTCCGAAAGACAGTAACATCTCCCTTACGCCTCTCCTGAGTAAGGACGAAAATCATCTGTACAAATGCGCTACACTGAGCACTTTACACCAATATCAAATTATAAAATCCATTTCATAATATTCATCATTTCATTTCGATTCACTCATCTACAGAACAATGCACACATATCTAATATATTTTTCTAAAAATTTACTCTTACTCCAATATATTAATTTCAGACATATCAAATATTCATAAACATTGAGTTCATAGCATAATTAAACAGTTAAATTAAATTCGTAAAATATATGCATTTTAAACATTTGAATCAACCATACTTTTAAAGATAAAATAAATATTCATTTAAATTGATTTAAAAAAAACATTCATAAATCAAACATTTTCTATAAATAATATTTTGTTAAAAAATAAAACTTTTTGAAAATAGATTATCCATTCACCGATTACGATTTATTTTACCCGATTCAAGATGTTGGCGTCGACTGTTCTGATGGTTAACCTACAATTAAACGATTTCTCATTAAGATTTAATATAACATATTTACTTAATAAATAAATATACATCTTATATTTGGATTTGCCACCTAATAAAACCTCAATGTGGTTTTAATTGTTTATTGTATTCATATCTAAATTTTTACCCAAGTCACTAATTAACTTTGTTCTAAAACTCATTTTATTCAACATTTTACATTATACGCTTTTAACAAATACGCGTCGTTCAAAATCGACAATGTATTTTAGTCAAAATTTTTTATGACCTATTCTATTATGAGTCTAGTTTCAACTGCAATTTGCAGATTTGGATTTTGACTCCGATTACTCAAGTTATGCCAAGTTTTCAACATGTGATGTACTAAAACAAGGTATATCATTAGCAAAGTTGTTTTTTTCAAAAATTTACTGCAATCTTATTTCTTATCGAAATGAGCTGAATTTTAGATATGTTGTGCTTCTAGATGTCTAATTTCTATTAAAATTTACAGCACTTCAATCCAATATAAAAAATTCTCCCATATTTCATTTTTTCGAACCCTACCCAGAATTTCTAACAACTATCATGCCCTGTTTTGGCCATACGGTTTTGACACTTTCCGGCCACTAAAGCTACGATCTATCACCCTTAGTTTCTTCATTTTTTCATTCTCTAAACACCCATATAAAACCGCACAATAACCGCTCACATTTCACTTCGTTTCACAAGTGTTTTCGTCACACTGCACGTACATAAATACTACTAACAGATTTTTAAACTACAACCTTACAACTTTTTAAAATTTACATTTATTATACATAATTATTATTAACTATAACTACAAAATAAGTTTATGCCTTATTGTGTACGTAACATCTCTACATAAAAGAGGACGTGATGATTAATGCTTGAATTTCATCGTCAAATTCAATTTCAACATAATTCAATTGCGTTATAACTGTCTTGATTTCATTCAGATGATCCGCTACAGATGTCTTTTCTTTCATTCGCAAACTAAATAATCACTGTATCAAGTATACTTTGCTAAAGGCGAATGGCTTTTCATACAAGTTAGAGAAAGATGTGATAAGACATGTTTTGAACAATACCCTTCGTACAAGTGAATAGTATAATCATATACGTTAACAGTACAATAATATATGTTAACAATACGTCCAACCGTATACTTTAACAGTGTTGTATACGTAAACAGTATGATACAAAATAGTATTTCACTATTTCTACTAACAGTACTTCTCAATGACATAGATCAGACAAAGATGTCACAACCAGAGCTCTGAAAATCAACCAGATTTAATGGAAGCAAAAATTAACAGCTTACAAAAAAAAGTGGACAAAAATAACACACATGATTTTTACTCAGTTCACCAGTTCAGGCTACGTCCACGGGCTGCTGCAGATATTATACTATGAAAGAAAATTTTACAAATATATACAACACCACCCAGAAACCCAAACAGATGAGAATTTCTCTCTTAACACTCGAAAGAAAACTGAAATGAATTTTTGTTTTGGATACAGAGAACTGAAGGTGGATGCTCTATTTATAGGAGAGCACCTCCTCCCCTGCTCCACTTACACAGCGTAAGCCGAAAATAAAAGTGAAAGATTTCGTTTGAAATTATTAACGTTCCACGAAAAATCTATCGCAAAACCTTTGTCTGTTTTTATTTTTCAAAGGCACTCACGTTTTCTTCTTTCGCTATTCATTTGATTTCAAACACTGTATGTTTCACTGACCGACGCGGTTTTCTTTGACACTATTCCCCATGTTTGACCAAGACTATGTCATCAATCACCAAACACCGTTTTTCTAATCTTAGAATTAGAATTTTATGTAAAAAGCTACTGAGAAAACAGATATCTAACAACATTTTCCAGGTTTCACACAAAGAAAACCAATGGTTAGAAATAATACAAGGATTAATTGCATGGCTAATAGTACAGGCGGCCAATTCGGAAATCAACAGTAGAGAAAATGGGGACGTTGAATTTACACAAAAAGCGAAAGCGTTTTTAATTCATACACTTGGAAGGCGAATTAACAATTCAAAATCTTCTGTTGACAAGAAACAGGACACCATCCATTATTGTTTGGTATGATTTTTCTGTTAGTCAAAAAGCTTTATAAATATCAAAAACCTTTTTTAAATTTTTTTATTTAATTGTCTAACGGAGAAGAGTTTTTGAGAGTAAAGATTTCTAACATTAACCCAAATCCAAATTAACGCACCATTTTTTGGTGACATGTAAAGCAAGTTTTTAGTTTTTGAATGGTAAGTTTTGAGTTCACGAGTCACGACTCGCAGAATGGGAAAGCAAATGCTGAAATAAAATATTTAATAGGCTCACTTTGACATCTGATGTTCATTCATGGTAATACGGGTGATCAAATGGTTTACCTAATTCAACAATTACGTATCCCTTCTTTTTGAACTGAAAAATTATCAACACAATCAACTTCTGCATTATTTTCAGCCAAATGCCAAGAAGCTCAACATAAGAAAACAAGTTGATAATTTCATTTTTGTTGTACATATTTGACAGCTCTGAATGTTCACTCTGCCCTCTAGGATAGTCAACTGTCAACAATATATCTCTAAACTTGGATGGGGGAACATTGGATTTATGCGTTAAATGAGGCGATAAAGAGTTTTGTCTCAACCAAATGCCAGGCTCCAATCCCAAAGTTCAGCTAATTTTACATTAAGGCTAAATTGGTTTCTCTAATCATCTGAGCAAAAGAGTTGAGACAACATAGTTATCTGTTTATAGAATATTCAATTTCATTGATAAACCATCACACAACAAACCTCTGAGAAAACCAATTTCTGGTAGAGTAGGAAGGAAAAGGAAACTGAGAAATTAAAATATGGATATTCAAACAACATTTTTGAAAGCTACATAAGAGAAATTTTTCTCTTACAGTGGAAGTACATGCTCTAACTTATACCAGTTTTCTCCCCTGCGGGCTTCGACCATCATTTCCAATTCCTGCGGCATGCAGCCCAACTTCAGATTGCTAAGAGTAGTTACAGGCCACAATCCTCTTGGCACAATCTTCAACCGATTATTACACTTTACTATCTCCAACCTCCTAAGATTGTTCATTGCTCCTTCCTCTATCCTCCACCTCTCCACTAAACGTATGTTAGACAGCTTCAAGAATTGGAGCTGTGGAAACCCCCCACTAGAGCAGACCATTTCTTTCCCCACATATGATGATTGCTTCAATTTCAAGACTCTCAGATTTGGAAGCCTCTCGAGCCTCTTCATGGGGTCTTCCATCAAGTAAGACAATTGCAAGGTGAGCTCTGTCAGATTTGGAGGAAAATCTTGTACATCAAACAACTCCCTTTGGAACCCTTTTAAATGGAGCTTGTAGAGATGAACATGATTTGAAAAGGCTGTAAACTTTGGAATGGCAGTCTTAGTAATATAATCAGCTTTGTGAATCGGAGTAATATCAGCATAGCAAATCTCCGTTTGCATTTTCAAGCACTGGAGACCCTTCAAGTTAAAAATCCACTTGCCTAAAGCTTCTTCATGTAAAATCAAGCCACCATGTAATCCTAACACTCTGAGGCTGGACAATTTGTCCAACCCTTGCTCTATGCAACTACTTTCGCAGATGCATATTCCCTGCAGTGTTAGGAGATTTGGTAAAGACGCCTGTGCTGGTGGGTTCACTACCATCTCTCTATGCTCACTGAAGTAAAGATGTCTCAATTGTTGCATCTTATAAATCACAGCCGGCATTGGAGCAATCAAAGTGGAACTTAAATCTAGGGTTTGCAAATTGAATAGATTGGCTATTGAAGAAGGTAACTTCTTCAACCAAGTTTTTCGCAAGTCCAAGTACCTCAAATGAATGAGGCTACCTATAGAAGAGTCAAGAAAAGCTATGCGAATACCCTCCAAATCAAGAACTTGCAAGAGTTTAAATTTCTTCAATTTTAACAAAACAGGTTCATTTAGGTCAAAGAACAACAATGAACGGACTCTTGAAGTGTTTCTTGTTTTAAGGGGTATCCCAAAATGCATAGCAAGCCTCCGAGCCTTTGCAACATAATAGGCATTGGCATCTCCATGGATGATATCAAGAAATTGATCTTCCTTGGCCTTTGATATGGCTACTTCCCTCAGAAGATCGTGTACTCGAATTGTCTTAATTCTTCCATTAGATTTCCTAGTCGCAGGTTGAATCATGCTCCTTCCTATTAGCTCTTCCAAGTAATCCTCAGCAACATCCTCCAATGGTTCTGTACCTCTTGGTTGCACAAACCCTTCAGCAACCCACAGCAATGTCAACTTTGAAGCAGATATCTCAAAATCTTCAGGAAAGAGACCAACATAAAGAAAACATGACTTCAAGTAGTAGGGCAAATCCTGGATACTCAATTTTAAGATGTCTGCACATTTTTCCGGATCTTGTGTTAGCTGCCATTGAACACTCTGCAGAACTTTGAGCCATTCACTGTAGGTTGCTTCTTTTCTAGATAGGAGGCCTCCCAACACGACGAGGGCAAGAGGTAAGCCCCCACACCTTTTCACAATCTGTTTTCCAAGCTCTATAGACCAAGGAGGTAAGCTTGCTAAGGCATTGCATTCCGGGAATACCTTCTTCGACAGTAATTCCCAACTGTCCTCCTCATTTAGTAGGCATAGTTCGTATGGAGGACTTCCTGGATCAGCATATAAGGCGACATCTTTGAAACGGGTAGTGAAAATTATTCTACTTCCATTTTTTGCATCAGGAAAAGCAGCTTTCAAATCATCCCATACTTCTCTTTTCCATATATCATCCAGAACTATCATGTACCTTCTTCCTTCCAAAAATTTTGATAACTCTTCTTCCATATCCTCTATATCCATCTTATCCAACTCCAATTTTCCCAGACCCATCATCTTTTTACACAAATCCTGCAAAATCTCTCTTGCTCTATACTCTTGTGAGACATAAACCCAAGCACAACAATTAAAATGTTTCGAGACCGCACTATTCTGATAAATTTTCCTAGCAAGAGTGGTCTTACCTAAACCTGCCATGCCAATAATTGAAATTACAGAATGCTGTAAACCCCCATGAATCACTCGATCTCCCAAAATCCTCATGTCATCCACCAAACCAACAGTGTCCTCCTCACAAGCACGAGGATAAGATCGTCTCTTCTCTTGAAGACAATCAACTGCAAAACTTGTCCCTTCTCCCCCTCTACTAATATTTTCAACACCGTAAGTTAATCTACTGCTACTAATAGCATGAACGCTCATCTTGATTCTACTTATCTGCTTGTTAACTTTATGGCGAGCAATCAATTCATTAAAGAAGACAAAAGGGTACCTCTTGAATATAACCGCGAGAAACCCCCTGTGTCTTTTCTGCTCCAATTTGAAGATGTAGTTGTCAATAACATCTTCTGTATTATAAGCAACATCTCTAACATCCGCCACCCAATTTCTAACTCTTTCATCAATATCTTGTCTTGCATCTGCATCTTTAAGAAAGCATTGCATTCGCTTGAATTCTCCTTCAATCCATTCAACTTGATCACGTACTCTTGAAAAGGAAATGGCTTCCTTCATCAGTTGGCCTGCAATTTTTTCAATAAGCAAGGAAACTATGTACTCAGCCATGTATTATTGCCTAAGCTTGCTTGTTACAACAAAACACAGGCATATGAATTTATGGTTCATCTATTCTTTCTGGATGTTATAATTATCTCCATGCCTCATGTTTGACCAAGACCATGTCATCAATCTCCTAACGCCATTAAATCTAATAGGCGTGTTTAACCGTATAAAGTCAACGGATTTGGCTAATATAGTCCATTCAATTTATTATTCAATAACAACAAATTTGTAAATATTAGATTAAAAGGTAAATAATATTTCACTACTAACTCAACGAATAAATAAATAAATAATATAGGAACAGTGAGTGATATTTAACTTTGCTTGGACTAGCCAACTCTTATAACCAAACAAATAGATGTAAGGGGTTTTTATTTTGTAACATTGTGACACACGTAAGACACATGTTAAATCCTTGAGCTTCCACCCATTAAAGTTATTGAATGCCGCCGATGAGAAAATCTGAGTCCACCAATCATGCTTTGCCATATATGATATATCACAACAAAAATTATCTTCTTTCAGTTCTTATAATCCCGCGTTCTGTTTATGCATTTGTTGACTTTTTTTATGTATTTGCAGCTGTGAAAATGCTTGATGTGGTCGGGCAATTAATGGAAACATTTTTTTTATACCAAGATAAAGAGAGAGATGATTTGAGAGAGTAATAAACATAGAGAGAGAGAGATTAGTATGAATAAATTGGAGAGTAGATTGTTCTCTTTAAAGATATTTTAGAATGTATTTCTATGAATATTTGTTTTATGTGAATGGGTTTGATCCTAAAATCTTGTATGTATGTTGTGAATGGTTATGATGAAGTATGTAATGAATATAATTTCTCTAAATAATCAAGTGCTCATAATTTCTTAATCATAAATATCATACCACAATGTTAATAAGCAATATATTATTTTGACAATATAGCATTATATTCTAAACACCTCAAAAATCAAAATAGGGTGAATGCTTTCATTCCTCTAGTATTTGTAACAATTCCTACTTAATTTGACTAATATATACTTTATAGTAATGCTGCGCGTTCTATAAATTCATTCGTATAAAATGATATAATAATGTTATATTATTACTATGTATCCTAAATTTTTATAAGAATAAATGATAATTTGTGAGAATAAAAAGAAAATTATATGAGATACATATTAATAATATACTTTTATTTTATTAATATATATATATATATATAAATATTTGTATAATAATTTATATTGTCAGTATTATGATGGATATCCACTATTACCATATTTTAGAATTCCTAAAAAAATATATATTTATTTATTTATTATTATTTTAGTTATTTTACTATTTTATTTTTATTTTTTATTTCTGAAATACAAAATGAGTAATGAGGTAGTAAGTAAATACTCTAACCATACTCATACTCGATGCACAGAGGAGAAACAACAATACTCGGACCAATGTCAACCAGCAATAAAACTTAAAATGTTCAATTAAGTTTTTTAATATTTTTTACAATTATTTTATAATAATTATTTTAAAAAATAAATTGGCCCAAGATACTGCTGGCTTAGCCCAGTGTTTGTTAAGCTGGGCCTTCGATTTGTGGGTT
This sequence comes from Cedrela odorata, assembly GCA_035584115.1. Taxonomy (NCBI): domain Eukaryota; kingdom Viridiplantae; phylum Streptophyta; class Magnoliopsida; order Sapindales; family Meliaceae; genus Cedrela; species Cedrela odorata. The sequence continues at coordinate 1,078 of JAXCLQ010056711.1, read as the reverse complement.
GTGCTAGGCCGATTGACACTCTTAAATTAATGACAACCACAATTCCGAGATAAAGGAGGATATTAATGAGACTAAGAGGCTAGTTGGTATTATTTTCTACTAGTAAAAAAAATTTTATTTTATTTTATTTATGTTGAAAACTCTTTTCAATATATTTGTTTCTGGTCGTTTGGTTATTACTGAATTTTTTTCTAAATTCGTACCAAACTCGTAACAAATTTTTTTTTCAAACTCATCTAAAATTCGTTAAAAAAATGTGTTAAATTCATTCCATAAGAATAAATACTAACATATTTGCCGGTGAAATTGTTATCTTTAGTTACATTTCAATACTCTCTTACTGTATTTTCAACATTTTGGTATTATTTTTAAGTTAAAGAAAATTTTTTTAAAAAAATTGTAAGAACTCCAGCCCTTAAATGATAAAATCCAAAATGAAAATTGAGTAATTGCAGCTACTTGAAACTTGAAAGTGTAAACATTTCGTGAGACAGCCGCTACACAACACAACTTTCACTTCACAGCATTTTAAATTATTTTTTCATAAAATATTGATCCTATTTTTTAGATTCTCTTTAATCTCGACAGACAACATAGGCAAATACAAATTTATAAATTTGTGCAATCACACATGGACATGGCATGGATGGTGTCCTATTTCTTGTCAATAGAAGCTTTTGAGTTGCTAATTATGTTGGATCTTGTAAACATCATAGTGAGACTAGTAGAGATACCCAAACTTTGAAATTAGAACATGTTTCTAACACTTGAACACAAATTACTCTCTTTCTCTCTCTAGAAAATACAAGCGTATAAACTTTGTTTTTGAATGATTTTTCTACTGCCACTACTCATCTATTTATAGACTTTTTGGTGGCTATTCATGAGCAGATACATAACTTCGTTTTGAACACAATTGTTCATGGAACAATTGTGTCTCCTCCATGAACAATTGCTTCCCTTTGGAAGCATTGTCAGTCTTGGATAAATTAATGTATCCTTCTGCAATGTCACCTTATCACATTGATCATATATACAACAATCTCCCACTTGATCAAAGTGATCAGGTTTACTTCCG
>JAXCLQ010056648.1:0-17371 GCA_035584115.1 Cedrela odorata | reverse complement strand
ATGAGGAATCAATGGCAACTCCCAAGTTAACAAGATCAGGAAAACATAGCAGATCAATGAGCTATTCTGCAAGAATGATGAGGAGAGCAGAAGCAATAGTTTGTCACAATAAGAGTTCACTAGTAGCAGTTATGATTCAGGCCATTGCACATAGGGTTAATTATGTTTGGGTGATAGAAGATGATTGTAGCTTGGTTGGGATTGTAACATTTACTGACATGTTAAAAGTTTTCAGGGAACATTTAGAGACCATGGTCTGAGGATGAGGAGCTTTTTAGTAAAGTTTTTAGCTTATCATCATCTTATGGGTCCGGATGTTGACATGGTTTGTGATGAAGATGGCAAGAGAAGATAATAAATTATATCAGGGAAGTTTTGTGAATATGAGACTCCTTTTTGTTTTAATCATTTGGGTTGAGGAGTTTTAGTCTCTTTTGATTTGTATGATACTGTTGTTGTTTGTTGTATTTTTCTTATATTTTGTGTTGTTCATCCTGTTAACTGAGTTGAAGTAAAGCAGGCAAAAGCTGAATTAAATGTTACTTCTCCTTGTGTTCATTTTTGAAAGAAAGATATTGTTTAATTACTCGGTCTTTGGCTCATGATTCACATTAGGATTTTATCATGTGCTCAGCAGCAGCAAAGTCTAGTGATCAATCAATTAAAGAAGAAAAAAAAATCATGAAGCATGGGGTGAGTCAGCATCACATGTGAGCAAATATAATAAACCTATATATAAGCTCAGTTAATTTTTTCTTTTTTAAAGAAATTCCAGAGTAGTTCGACTCTTCGTGGTGACAGCTCACGGTTGTTGGATTAAACTGTATAAATAAGTTTTAGCAATGTGGCTATTATTTTAGCCAACAGCTTCTGTGTGAAAATGAGAAAGTGGTCGATGTCATAATTCGTATAGCATGCAGATTTATCTGTCTTTATGGGCTGCAACACTGTCTGCTGGGGAATGGCATTCCCCAAAACTCCATTGCTGTGCCATCCTTCGTTGAAGAATATTGTACGACTAGACTATGCCATCAACTTATCAGATATTAATGCTGAAAGAGTGGCTATTTTACATGGATTTTTAAGTCTCAAGGTTCCAAATCCGACATCCTGTAATCTAACCATTATTCACAAGTAATAAAAATGAAAGTATTTCCTGGTATTAGTTTCAGCAAGAGCATCTGATTGTGCTTTTTGGTCATAAAATACTCTAAATATACTTCTGTAGTAATGTATCGACTAAGTAAATGCTTTTGACTATTCAGCAACATTTTCAACAAACGTCCAAAACACTTTGAAGCCTGTAAATTGAAATGTAAGGGTAGATATTACATTTAAGAAAAGCAACAATTAATCCTGGAATCTGATTAGGTCTTAATGGTTGGGTGGTCCTAAAAATTGTGGAAGGTAGACAATCATATCATTTAAAGTCGGGAGTGGATAATGATATGGAGCTGATTTTCTCTTCTAAATTATTCTGTTTTTGAAGAAGTACTTCTACTTTTGTGTTTGTCCATGACCATGAAGATATTCCCAAATCGAGGATCTCTGCTTGCTTATAGCAGAATCTATGACTATCAAATACGAGGTTATCTTAAAAGAGAACAACATAGCACTACAGTTCACATAATATTGCACTACAGACTAGACTGGACTGCAATAAAATGGCCTCTGGCCAGATGATTTCTTATAATATTTGGTGAGAGAAACCAGTAGCATTTCAACCCTTTCTTCTTACAGAGTTTTCATCCATCAAATCTTCTTAAAAATTTAAAATTGAAAAATGGACTGAGGAAATGTAGAAACGGTCCATTCTGTACTAAAAAAATTATAATTAAAACAATTAAATTAAGAAGACAAAAAAACAAAAAAAAATCCAATGACTTCATAGACAGATCCAATACCAAACATTAATTCGACACTATATTTGTAGCCAGCCACTAGCCAGCCAGCCTAGGTCTACCTGCAAGCAAAAAGCCAAAAGGAATTCAAAACGTGGAGTGGAATTACTTCATTTTCAACGTCTCATAAGACTTGGAGGATCTACCACAAGTCAAAACCTACGGCTGGATAAAACAAAATGGAAAATATTTCAATAATCCAGCTGCATCCAAACTACTAGAGAAAATGGGAAACGAGCAAAATGGTCAGTTTTTTTCTGAACGTCCAAATATATATCATATCTCTCTCTCTCTCTCTCTCTCTCTCTCTCTGTATATATATATATATTCTCACTGTGTTATAGAATATTCTTCGTTTCAATGGAATAGCTAGCAGCAATTTCTTTAGCATACGTAACTAATAAGGGTCATTTTCTGATTCTGATAGAACGAAGACATAAATATTTTTCGGAAAAAGAGACGACGATTGTAGAATTATAGTGTAACTGACAAAGATGTGTAACTGAAATTCGTACTTGGGGGAGTATTTGTATTCTTTTATTACAAAAATGACAACGATGTTGGCTACTGAACAAAAGATAAGATCCAATAGAATGTTATTGGTAGTAATACAAAAGTGTTTTCAGATTGTAGTTGGAGAAATATTTGCAACGCTTTTAGAAAAAGCACCAGCCAGCAATCTCTGAAAAACATTTAAATTAAAACATCACTTCCAAACACGTCGTTCGTTCGTTCGTTCGTTCGTTCGTTCGGGTTAGATCAAATAATAAATGAGAGCTTTGAGAATTGATGACCATCTGGTTTGAAATTTACTTCAGATGAAGATAAAACAAAATATAAATTTAAAAAGTTTGAGATTACAAAAAAAAAAGAAAATTCACATGACAGACCTTTAAAAGTAAACGGAGAACGTGATTCAATTGAATTGAGTCCATCGAGATATGATTCCCTCTTGAAGTAAAAGCTCAGCTCAGATTCAGTGACCAAATTATGACTCACAACTCACGGATATGGTGTATAAGTTGAATTTTCAAAGAAGATACTTGTTGGCTAGGAACGATAATAAAGTACTTGGCTTACAACTACTACACGATAAAGTAGAATAGTAAAAGCATAAGAGAAAAAGTGCTTTCCATATTCAGAAACCACGAAAAAAAAAAAAAAAGTTTATAGGCTCCCACATACTATTATGATATTAACTTATGGATTTCACATTAGTTTTGTATGTCAGTTCTGTAGAATATAGTATATTTGCTGGTTGTATCTCAGGATAGCAGGGGAAAACTAAAAGGAAGAACAATAATCATGGTAGGCTTTCAAAAGTTGGTTCTCAAATTAAGCCTAACCTTCTTTTAAGTAAAATTTGGAACCACCCATATAGATCTCATTTCTTCTTCTCTTTTTCTTTCCAGCTAAAAGAATTACTTGCAGGCAGCTATTTAGAAATATAGCACCAAAAAGCAATTTAAGTACAGGTGACGAGGTAGAATAATAATGAAAGGAAAGCACAAGAAAGAAATATAAACTCAATGAAAATTGATGACTAAATAATGTTTTTCACAACAAAGCAAGTACAAAAGGAACTATCACGTGCGACATTTTTTTCTTAATACAACAGTGATTTACCCTGGAATTCATGGTTGCAACTTTATGAGATTTTACAAGAATACTTATTGGAAAAAAAAATCTTCCAGTGTTCATCAATAGAACAATATCATAAAACTAACCTCCACAAAGCCAACTATGATAACTAGTTGTAGGTCACCCATTCTGTGAAACAAGACCTGTGGCTTCTTCCATTTCTTGAATAAAAATTTCAGTCGGTTCAAGACATCCTCTCAATGTGTCATGCCCAAGTTGCGCTCGCTCGTTATCTCCAAAACCAAATAATCGTCCCCGGTCAGTGACAGCAACGGTGTGATACAGACCAGTACTAATTTGAGAAACATGGTGAGCTCTTAAGCTATCAAGGATTCGGGGCGTCATCACTTTATCAGACACTCCCCTGTCTGGAAAACCAAGGCTTCCAAACCCCGTCCATCCAAAGCCATAAACAGAACCAGTATCAACCAGAACAAATGTTTTCCTCTTTCTTGCACAGACCTAAAAACAAGAAACAGCATGGTCAGTAATGAGCAGTCACATCCCTGTGCATTGGGAGAGGGAAGATAAGCCTTACTCCATCAGCAAGAGAATTGGGCATGCCAATGCAGTGCATGATTTGTTTTTGTTTCCAGCTAGTAAAATAATATTATTCAATTATCTAACTTTATTTTCATATGGTGGAGGCGCCAATGAGGAAAACCTGACCAAGCCAAATTTGAGTTCACCCAAACTCAATCACCTTAACAACATTTATACGCCAAGATCAATTTGTTCCTGAGTTTACCAAGCAGCAATCATATACAGGTTAAATTGTTATATCAATTTCTTAATATTTATTGTAGTCATTATTACCGTCCTTGTCCAAAAATTCTGAAACTACTAGGCAAAATGAAATGAAAGACAAATGCCTATATAATATGGACACATGAACGATAAAGGTTTCTAGATCATCATGAAACCTGAGTCTCAAGTTTTCAATGGGGTACTTCTCTGAACATGCATAAATGCAGCATCAATGTGCCAAGAGAATGCTAAAGATTTTATGAAGTCTAGAATCGAATGCGTAACATAAGTTTTATTGCAGTGGTCTTAAGTCTAGAAAAGAATGGATCTGGTCGTTTTATAATAAATTCTAATAAAAATAAGGATAAATAAACTATGATGTTATAATCCACAAGGAAATGATAAGCACGAATTTGCAACTACGATCTGATGAGTGGAGTATAGATGGCTCTATTTGCCAAGATAATTGAAGCACCTCAGGTGGACCAAGGCAAAAGAGCTGGGAGGAAAAGGCCCATCTTGATTTTTAATAAATGAGAAGCATTAAATTTATTCAGTAAACTTCTTCATCAAGAATAACCAAAGGTTGCATAAACCAAACCTGCACAGCAAGGTGGCTCTTGAGGCTGTTCAAGGGTTCTGGAAGAGTCTTGTCAATCTCATCACCATGGCCTAAAGCACCACAGTAACCTTTGCCCCATGTATATGCCTAGAGCCACCAGAGAAGAAAGTTATAAAAGATTCACCAAAAGCAAGCACTCAAAAGAGAGAATAAATCAAAAGAAAAAAGAAAATCATCTTAGCGTAGTGACTAACATATCCACTTGAATCAAGTGCCACCACATGCTCATCACCGGCAGAGACACAAACCACATGAATGTCCTTTCTCCTAAATGTCTGTATTGCACGTGGCTGCAACTCATTATGCTGCTCCCCATGTCCAAGACAAAAATTAGAACCAGAACCAAAGGAGTAAACAGCCCCATTGCCAGTTACAGCTAAGACATAACTTGGACCAGCAGCAATCTGAACTACAGAGCCAACTTCCTCAAGCAGTGCAATGCTTTTTGGTGTTGGCCTATCTAGAGTGTCATTGTGACCAAGCTGCCCATGAGTGTTGGTCCCACATGTAAAGACATGACCTTGTATTGTGAGGAAGACAGTGAAATTGAGCCCTGCAGCAACCTGAAATAACTTCTAGCATTTTAATCTTGACTGAAACTATAGCTAGAAATAATAATAATAATAATAATACAAGATGGGAAACATCAAATCTTCATAATTACCAATAGACAACTGTAATCATACTAGTTAGGAGATTACTCATCCAGAACGGGAGGAAAGCCTATATCAACTATTCAAAAGACACTAACATAAAACTATAATCACACATACTAGTTATAAGACACAGAAAAAGAGAGAGAGAGAGAGAGGAAGGCCAAAAATCCACTCTCGGATCATGATTAAATTTGTTGGCTCCACTTTTAAACATGTCTTCAACATGTGAAAAAATGATGTAGCATTAGATAAATAATCAGTCAGGGCTTAAAAGGTTCAATGTATTGCAGAAAAATTTGGCTTTTAAAGCCTCGAACTGCATAGTACTGAAAATCTTACGAGAAGTTCAAAACTACAGGACTAGTTCTCTGTAGACAAGCAGCATTGTGCGTCGAATTTGTTAAATATAGCAGACAATCACTACAACAGAGTGGTAAAACAGAATTTGTATAAACCATGGCCATCAATTAAGGGCATAATGCAGTCATAGCACTAGAACATACAGACACATGCCTACACCTAAAGTTAAACTATATATGAATATCACTTTCCATATCATAATAAAACTCTCCATCCATCTTAACAAACCCATAATTCACAATATAACAGCAATGACGTGCACTTTACCTGCTTGCAAGGAACTCCCTTCAGTGCTTCAACAAGTCTGGGCCTAAATATTGGCCGGCTTGTATCTCTATGACCGCAGCAAAATGATGAATTATCTCCGCATGTGAAAACCTGTATCAGTAGTAGGAAATCACAAGATATGGAGTGACGTACGTACTAGACTGAAACTTTATCATGCTATAGGAAATTTTATCATGCTATAGGAAATGGTGCACGTAAAATTTTAAACAACACTAGCAAAAGAACTCAGCTTTATAATGATCACAGGAAATAATAAATTTAACTATTGCTTTATAATTACTGCATGTGACCACCAAAAATTAATATATCCTGTGCACATTATACAGCATAAATACAAAAGTGAAAAAAGCAAGCTGACGAATCGGTTACAAACCTCTCCAGACTGCAAAACAAAAGCAGCATGATTATGTGAGGCTGAGACTTGAACCACGTTTGCGGTAGATGGAAAATTAATCCGGGTAAATGACACACATTGTGTTGTTTCAGGACCATGACCGAGAACACCACACAGACTAGAACCACAAGAGTAAACTGATGAATTGCTGATAAGCAATGTGTGATACCTTCCAGTTGTAATCTGCATCTGCTGATAAAAATTAACAATTAAAAAAACATAACTCTTCTGCAAGTATCTACCGAGAGAGAAAGAAGAGTAGGGTTGAATGACAAGCAGGGGAAGGGCAGCATAAGAAAATTAAACATTCTAATGACGTGGATCAGAAAATTTTTAATATATATGCATACCAATTATATTTTCAAGTAAACAAGAGCAGAAATAATTCCTTCAGTAGATAAACTAGTATTACTTTTTGCAAATTCTGTTAGATTCTCATTACACAACATCCTTGGCACTAAGTAATTATTATCCAAATTATTTCAAGTACTTTTTTTTTTCATGAAATTTCATTTGCTCTATTCTTTGTTGCAACCAGAAAGCAGATTACAAAGTTTGTAATCCATATGCTATCATGAACGATAAAATCAAACAAAGACATAAGCAGAATGAAATAGTAAAAGTGGGAGTAAGTTTTTGCCAATCATCAATAACAGAATAGGAATGAAATTTTAACACAACATTGAAGCAATATGTTAGAAAAGCAAATTGGTGCTGCATATTTTAAACCCCACCTTCCAAATTAGCTTATAATCATTCATTCGAAAATCAAAAGTAAAAGCAAATATATCAAAGAAATAGTACATTGGCTGCTGAGGTCTCGACCATGTCAGATGAATGCTCCACAGACTGCAAGAACCTCAAAACACGCTTCCAGTTCCCATTGCATCGATTCAAGAGCTCTTCCTGCGCATTCCTACTCATCCCCATATAGATGCTATGTGATACACAAAGCTGTGACGCTGCAAAATCAACTAATGACCGAAATTTATTGGGGTACAGCCCATGACTTCCCCCAAATGTCTTAGAAGTCAACTCTAAATAGACAAGATCAACTGCAGTAAGTCTGCCTGAGGTCAAAATCTCAAAAATCAAATGGGAGGGCAATTCCTCTATCGAAACCAACCTATACTGATCAGCCATTAGTCAAAAATATCCACTCTGTGAAGCACAAACGGAAACCCTTCAACTTCCAAATATTGACAGTTAAGCCACAAAAATGAACTCAAATTTTCCCTCGTTCAACTCAAATCCTAATTTTGAAGCAAATAAACTTTAACGAACTCAGCTAATATCAACTTTGAGGCTGGAGAGGGACAAATTCGCACTTGACTACAAGTCGGATATCAAATTTTTAGACGAAATCGAAGGCAATTGACGCAACATAAAAAGAAAACATCACAGGGCAGATAAATATATGAAATTGAGCTCAGCAACGGAGCCCTAGATGCAAAATTCACAGGCGATTGACACACTGATCGGAAATAACAAAACATCAGAAGAGACCAATCACACTTCACAATCCACGTCCGGAATAAATTATCGAAAATTCGACGAATTTTAGACCCCTCACCTGCAAATTAAGTATAAATCAATCAAACAACAATAAGCAGTCACAGATTATCACTCAAATGTAGCTCTTCTAAGATTAAAAAAAAAAAAAAAAGAGCCAAAATTAAACGCCAATTCAGTGAATTCGACGAAGGCAGCTTGCATAGAGAATGAAAGGCGATCAATGACAGCAAATTATATTATTTTATATTATAAATGCTGAAACTTTACCGATAAAAATCAATAATTGTTCACTTTTCGGTGCAATCTCTACTTTTACTTCTTGCTTTCACCCAGAAATCGGAAATGAAAAATAAAATTTGCAAACTGAATTAAAAAAGTTAGGGTTTTTGGAGTCTATTTATAAGACAATGCATCGCTGTTGTTTGGATGGGCACAGAAGAAGGGATCTGTGTGGACTTTAGTGAGTCTTGTAGAGAAAAGCTCTCTTGGCGAGTTCAGTGGATTCGGCTCGTCGTTTATTGGTTTTTAACCGGTTTGTCAGAGTATGTAGTTACACGTGGAAGTTATTTATCATGCCATGTGGATGGTAACTGATGGAGAGTTACGTCACATAGTTCTATTTCAACAACTCAGGAAGGAATCAATAACTGTGCGAGTAAAGAAAATTGTACAAGCCCCGTATACAAAAGACACGTGGCCGACCTAACTGATTCGTGATTGTCCTTCTGTACATTCGGCAAAGAAAACGCAGGCGTAGTGCTTGCCCACTTATGAGAGTCTTAGCGGCTAGTTTAAGTGCTTTTATTTCTTTATTCATAAGATTATGGGCCTCCAATTGGGCTATGTTGGGCTTAAAAAGGACGTGTGGCCCAGATCAGCTCAGCCATCTCAAAAGTGAAAACGGAAAAACAATAGCATGCATAGCTGCATAATCGGAGCTGGAACAAGCTTTGACGCGATAGAAATTCCCAATCGTTGGGTAATATTGTTAAATTTAAAAGAAATCTGCCATTTTTTCCGAAATTTCCCACCATTGAAGAAGAGAGAACTGGTGTTGATGCATGAATTGGCACAATCACACTACTAAAGAAAGCTGCTAGGTTCATTGCAGTTCATCGCTGTTCAATCTCCCTAATCTTCATCTTGCTCGCTAAATTTACACTCTTTATTTGTTCTTTGTTTATTCTCTGCAACACCGTTTCTCATCCAACTCACGCTCTCAGGTGAGATATTCAACGTCTATGGTTTTTAACCTGTATAACCCAAAAATGACTCCTGTTTATGTGTTTATGTTTATACGACCAAACTCTTAAATATGTTATATTTAAAACTCTTATTTGTATATTTTATTAAAATAAAAATGAATGAAAATTTAAAATTTAGTTTCATTCTATTAAAATAAATTAAAAAAATCAGAAATAAACATTACCAACTAATTTAAAAAGGAAATTATAGTAAGAAGGATTGCGGTATTTATTCGAGTTCATTTAAAGTAAATTAAGTGAAGTTACATTTGTTAATAAGTAAATTTTTTTATTTATAATAATTATGTTTTATTTTTTGTATTTATACTTATAAAATGTTTAGAAATGTGTTTAGTATAACTTTTTATGCATACAATTTACATGATAATTATTAATGGTCTGTTGTTGATGATTTTTGAGAATTTTAGATTGAGTAAGAGAGTGAACAGTACATCCCTCGATCTAGTATTAAATATCATATTGTCAAGAGATGTATGAATTTCGTCGAGGGATGCAGAATTTAATTTATAAATCCCTCAATAATTTTAAATATTTATAAAACTTGCATATTTCGTTGAGGGATATATAAATTTTGTTGAGTGATATATGAATTTCATTGAGAGATGTATGGACTTCATCGAGGGATCCAGAATTGAATTCATACATTCCTTGAAGATTTTAAAGGCTTATCTCGACAATTTTCATACTTCTCTTAACATTTACACTACTTATATGTGTGTGTGTGTGTGTGTTTAAGCATCTTTTACAAAATGAATGTCTAATAGTTATATTGTTTTTACACATATAGAACGAGTTCATTTGATGATTGTATCTGGAGAAAAATGAGAGAATTCATTAGACAGAAACGAAACTTACAATGGAGAGCACAGTTTTGGTATAACAGTACGAAGGAATATAAACTATCGAGAACTCGTCAATGAATTGTATTATGTATGTCGGAAAAGTTCAGATGAATTTAATATTAAAATAAGGGTTGTGTACAAACATTATGTGTCCTTATCCGTTTGGCGTTTAGGACCGAGTGATATGAAGGACGACAAATATAATTTTTTTTGTTAATGTAAATAGTAAAATTTCAACATTTGGAGGTTTTACATCGTTATTTATCACATTTGAGCATCGATAATCAAGAGTAGAAATAGCAGGCTTCCAATGCTCAAGCTACACAACCGTTCGTCTGTCAATTGCAGACTAATGTTGGGAGTCTGTTTGCTTCTTCAAGCAGTAGTAACCAAGTCAATGCTACAGTACCTGCCATGGTTATCAATGCACAATACTTTCTGATTCGGTATAATGAAGATCCTACTCACGAGTATTTTGAATAAGTTAATGAGTAAGAAACTAACCCTAATGATACTTTCTTTTCACTTTCCTTCAATACTGATTTTCAATCACCTCCCAATGAATGAACATGCTTTTTCACATATGAAGTTGCTGGTCTATCGGATTACGATCCGTTGCAGCACGTACCTCCGATCCCTCCGCCTGTTATTTTTACAAATGATGGTCAAATAATAGTTGAAAAATTGTATGAAATGAAAGAAAAATTACGCAGAGATTTGAGTTTGCTTGCAATAAAACAAAACTTTCAATTCGAATTCACAGGTCAACATCACATCATTTTGAAGCAAAATGGCAATATGACAGATGTAAATGGCATTTTCGAGCGGCATTGATGCATGAAAATACTTACTTCTAGGTGAGCCGGATTGAATAAACACATACATATATGTCTGATCAACTATCAGACTAACATTGCCAAGCGAGCTCCTAGCTTATCAGCTAACTAATCAAAGATAAATTTACAGATTGTAGCAGAATATACACACTTAAAAATATTCAAGTTGATGTTCATAGTGAGTACGGTGTGTTAGTATCATATGCAAAAGCGTGGAGTGCTAAAGAAGTAGCACTAACATTACTTTCTGGCGATCCAGTTGCTTCATACAATCTACTACCCCTATACTGTCATATTCTTAAATGTTGCAACAATGGCACTGTCACTCATATACAGAAGGATGATGACAATCATTTCAAGTATTTTTTCATGGCCCTTGGAAGCTGTATTAACGGCTTTCGGTCATCAATTAGACCAGTTATAGCAAATGAGACATTACTTAAAGGAAAATACTATAGAACCTTATTTATGGTAGCTTGTAAAGACGGAAATAATCAGATTTTTTATTGGCTTTCCGAATTGGGGATAATGAAAACGATGATTTGTGGGCATGATTTATGCAGAAATTACGAGGTGTAATTGGAGAAGTACAAGACTTGATTTTCATTTCAGATAGACATGCCAATATTGAGAAAGTCATACTAGCTGTCTTTCCTGAAGTAACACATGGGGTCACGCATATCATGTAGCAAGGAACATCCGTTTAAAGTTTAAGATAATGAAAAAAAACTAAAATAATGAAAATAAACTAACTTAACAAATTTATGATGGCATACTTTGTGGCTACGAAGGCATATCGCGTTAGTGATTTCAACGATCAATTTCAAAGGTTAAAGCACATTAGCTCCGAAGCTGCCAAATATCTAAAAGACGAGATTGAGTGTTAAAGATGGACTCGAGATCATTTTACCAGTAGAAGGTATAACATCATGACCACCAATATTGCAGAATGTTTAAATGCAATCCTACACCATGTACCCACATTTCCCATAACATTATTAGTGAAATACTTGAGAATTTTATTATAGAGATGGTACTATGAAAGGAGAAATGAAGCTTTGGAGATAAAAACACAATTGACCAAGTGGGTTGAAAACAAAATTAACTAACAGATACAAGCAGCAAGAAACATATCAGTTTATCCTGTCGATCGATATGTATTCTAAGTAAAAGACCAAGATAGATACGGGAATATGAACCTTAGTGCGAAGACATGTACATGCAAAAAATTTCAGTTGGATCAACTACCACGTACACATATGCTTGCAGCATGCGGACATGTTAGGTTCTAGCATCATGCCCTTTGCTCACAATATTACAGCACCAATATGCTTCTTTTGGCCTATAGAGATCTTATTCACCCTGTTGGTCATCAATTAGACTGGAATATTCCCAATGAGCTACGTTCTTCGGTTACCTTGCCACCTGTTCAATGACCAAAATCAGTATGTTGTAAGACACAAAGGAGACCATCCGCTAGAGAAGAATTGGTAAAACACAAATGTTCTCGTTGCAAACAATACGGATTCTCGTTGCAAATAATACGGATATAACCTCAAACTTGTAAGAATCCAGTGTTGTTGTAGCAAAATTAGTTGGTATTTTGTGGACATGTATTCTTGTTATATTTTATAATTGTATGTGTTTAATTGATTTGTCAATTAACCTGCATTTGTTTAATGTAACATTTATAAGTTACCAAATAAAATATGTGTTTTTTTTAATTCAATTCTGAACGAGTGAAATGTGAATGCAGTTCTGAGAATCAATGAGGTTCATGCATCTTTCGATGAAGTTCATGCATCATCCCTTGACGAATTTCATACATTCCTCGACAAGGTTCATCCATCCCTTGACGAAGTTTCATGCATCCCTTGACGAATTTAATATATCCCTCGACGAGGTTCATGCATCGCTCAACGAGGTTTCATGCATCCCTCAACAAAATTTTATGCATCCCTCGACGAGGTTCATGCATCCCTCGACAAATTTCACGCATTTCTCGATAAAGTTCATGCATCCCTCGACGAAATTTGGTCAAGGAATTTTTTATTACAAGTTTTATACATGGTTTTCATTCATCGAGGAAAGTAGGATTTCCATTTATACAATTTTATCAAATAAATTAAGAACTAATATAATTTTATAACTCATATAAAATATACATCGTTATGGTATATACATCTTCTGTAATAAATGAAATTAAATAACTTGACATTTAATTTTACATCAATTCAAATGAATCAAATGAATTAAATTAATTAAATAACTATAATTACACATACTCATACACTATAAAATCAATTTAATAAAAAAAATCATTATCTACAATAGTTTTTTTGCCTATAGACTGAGTGTCATATTTTTCCTCAAGCGAACTCTATCAGAAGGCTTAAAATCAAACTGGCGTTACAATGCCAGATACTTGATATATTTACAGACATACACATTTCAATCAGCCCTGCTTGCCTCATACTGAGACACCCCGGTACGTAGACGAATTGTCTAAAATGCAGCTAGGAAGTATGACAACTCTGATCTGTGAGAGTAAAATCTGGCCTCTTTTAACAAGGACAACAGCGGCTCAGTGACACATTGTAAGTGACCTACCATGAAGTTGTTTGTTGTCGAATCTATGAAAGAATCATAGATGCTGATCTTCCGGCCCACAAAATCTATTGCAGTTGCAACTCAATGCTTCTGGTCTACATGATAGGGATGTACACTGTGTCGACATCGAACCAAGTCTTGGGCCCCTCTGCAATAACTTCAGTGGTCATAATCTCTCCTACAACATACCTCAGAACCTCGTAACACCAACTGATAGTTTCCCACTGCTGCAGTCCTTGTTGGACCTTGCCTCACATTGACAATATATAACTCTGTCAACATGGAAAATTAACGTAAAAATAGGCATTGAAATACAATGATAACTTACATTCAAAGAGTTACAAGACTTATGTAAAAATAGGTGTCGGTCAATGTCTACTTTTAGGGTACTATATCTAGTTCCTTTTGTTGTTGCTTCCACAACAAGTTCATATATGCATTTATGTGCTGCCAATTAGAAAAGAAATGTATGTCATTAAACTAACTAACAATCTATATAAATTGTTATTCAAAGACTAACAAACCCAATACTTACGTCATCCTCCAACCATTTGCCTTTTTGACCTCCCAATATAGTTCGAAACCAATCGTGTGGTGCTCTGGTTTGACGTAATTCCACATGGAGGGAACTTGGGCTATTCAACCAGTGGGTGAAATGGCTCAACCGCTATTTTGCCCGTACTACTCCGACTATCTTCGACTTCACCAAGTTCCCCGGATACACAAAAGGGTTGGTCATTGTCTTCGCCCACTTATACTGGCGTCCGTATTTACTACATAAATCCGATAAGAACGTCTCTTCACCAACCGCTTGTACCGAATCAGATGTGGTTGCATGAACAGTGTCTTTACCGATCGTTTGTTCATCGACCCCCATCTAGTCCTGCTCCTGCAACTCGTCCTGCACATTTAATGTCACTCATTAGTATCAAAGGCATACACTATAAACAGGTAAAGGAAGATAAAGGCAAAAAAAAAATAAAATCTGTTGGTTCTCGTATAAAGGCTTCTCGGATTCAACAAAAAGAGCCAATATTGTCGTTGTCTCTTCTTTAATTCTGCCCAATTTCGCTCTAAATATTTCTTCTTATTTTTGCAGACGGGCTTCCATGTCAGCACGTAGTACAGCAATTGCATCCATAACTGAGGCCAATGGTACATATTGACCCTTATCAACTATTGGAATAAAACTTATACCGGTAGGCTTGGTTAGCATTGACTCTTCAGATGTAGACCAGGGCATTGGGGTAGCCCTAGGTGATTATCTACCTTGGCACGAGAAACATACAAGTATACTCTTAAAAATCTTCTATCAATAATAGTCCATAAAATCGTATCATTAAACAGTCAAACTATGCGATTTACCTGATCTGCTCCCTTCGCTGACATATTGTCAGCATCGTCATTGAGTGATGCATGAACTTGATCTTGATCTTTCTTCTCATCATCATTCCTCGCTGCGTTGCTAATGGAATGCAACTGGACCACATACGCCAGCAAACTTTTCGTACTTGTGGGGATTAACTCCCGCAACGGATATGGCTACAAAAACATATAAATTTGTCATTCTCACGCTCACAGGCATCAATATCAACCAACATTGCATATTGAGTGGAATAACATAAATAACTACTCACATTCATGTTCGGGGATAACTTTTTCAGACTTCGTCATGACGAGGACTCTTAAGTATAGTCCACCTCAGTATACGGAAGACTTCATTGCTTAACTTCTCCCCATATAGTCCGTTACATATGGGAATTGTCTCGTTTATCCAAACCTGCATTACCACCAAAAACACGTAAACATAAGTTGTAAATTTGTAAGAAATATGTTATTGACATAATGAAATCATTAACTAAATTCACGCATACGCACCTGAAATGCAATGGGAATTCCTTTTAAGTTGTATCTCTTGCGCTGACGTTTGCTATTCTTCTTTTGTTTTTTCTTGAATTTTTTGGCCTTTCCAATTAATGCTTGTGATAGGTACTTATAAGTAAGTGTCCATGAAACTGTGTTATAGGGGTAATTGTTGAAGGCATTCAGGTCATCTACCAATTACATGACAAAAGGGTCCACCTTCCCACAAGTATCTCTGCCCATTAAGAATCTCTCAACAAAGAAGACTAATGCCATCTTCAGCGCATCTTGGTCATCCATAATGCTAAAGTTTATATCCTCCATGAATCTATCTAGCTGTAATTGCTTAATGGACTGTATACTAAGGAAAAACTTGTCTCGCCGCCAATGTGTACCACTTCTATCCCCTAAAATGTCCAAACCCTCACTGTAACTATCGAAATTGAACCGAGTTATCAATCCAAATTCTAACATCGATAATCGGATGTCACGATCGGAAACCAAGAACCAAAGTTGTTAATCCACTTCTGCCCCAATGACATACACTTCCTTCAACAATACGTTATAGACTAGCAAGCTAAAGAACCCAATATTTGGCACTCTTAAAAATTTTCCAAAGCAAGATTAGCCAAAAAGATCCAACTGCACTGTTATTAGCTTTTGTCGAATCCTATCAATAACCCACATGTGAGATAAAGATGTGATGACTCTAGGAAAAATATCTTCTTTTGGTGTCTTTAGTTTCCTGCTTATGCCCATTATTATTCCTGACCATATTACAAAATAGATACAAATAAATCAAAATGTTGGAAGGAAAAACCAAAATGGCTACACATGGAATGAAGTACAAAAAAATAAACTCCTGGACTATATTCGTCGAGAGATGTATGGTTTATGTCGAGGGATCTAGTAAGGAAGTCATACATCCCTCGATGATATAGTATAGGGTAAAAAAACAAACCCTTCGACGATATTCGTCGAGGGATGTATGATTTCTATCGAGGGATCCAGCAGGAAGTCATACATCCCTCGATGATGTAGCAAAGAGTAAATAAACAAATCCCTTGATGAATATCGTTGAGGGATGTATGATTTTCGTCGAGGAATCTAGCAGGAAGTCATATATCCCTCGACGATATAGCAAAGGGTAAAAAATCGCCAAGGGATGTATGACTTCCATCGAGGGATTTAGCAAGGAAGTCTACATCCCTCGATGATATAGCAAAGTGTAAAAAACAAACCCTTCGACGAATATCGTCAAGAAATGCATGATTTATGTCGAGGGATCCAGCAGGAAGTCATACGTCCATTGACGATATAGTAAAGGGTAAAAAATCGTCAAAGGATATATGGTTTCTATCAAGGGATCCAGTAAGGAAGTCATATATCTCTCAATGATATAGCAAAGAGTAAAAAAACAAACCCCTCGACGAATATCGTCAAAGGATGTATGACTTCCTTGCTGGATCCCTCGACGGAAGTCATTTATCCCTCGATGATATAACAAAGGGTAAAATATTTGTCGAGAGATATATGATTTCCGTCGAGGGATCCAGTAAGGATTCCTTAATGAATTCCATCGAGGAGGCAACCAAACTATCAATTGTTTTTGTCAGTTTAAATTTTTTCAATAATCAATCAATGTAACTATCCACAATAAATCATCAATAATAATTTTGCAAGTTCATTTTCATGTTCTATATTTGAAAGTGCTGGACATATTGTTTGTCGAAGAGTCGTTTTGTCGACGGTTTCTGTAATGTTCACTCTCCTAATTAGATTAGGAGAGTAGTAAATTAATTTTAACGTAAAGTAATAATTTTAAAAAGAA
>JAXCLQ010056628.1:0-17376 GCA_035584115.1 Cedrela odorata | reverse complement strand
AAGAATATAATTAATATATATTTCGATAAAAATATTAAAATTTTAGTAGTTAATATATATATATATATATATATATATAATATCCCATTAAAGATGTAGAGGTGGGGAACCTTTATTTCAAGGGAGCAATTATGCAAAGAAAGTTAGGTCCGGTCAGAAGTCAAGTTTAGGTCTAACTTTGTCGGCCTGGGTCGATGGAAACTAGAGTTTTAGCCCAACTTTACAATTTGAAATGGACTGGGCTTCACCGGGCTTACAATACATATTGTATATTGGACTTTTAGTCCACCACTCGAATATTCTCTTCCCATGAGAGAGAGAAGTGCTTTATTATTAAGGATGACAACAAATTGATTTTGGGACGGATATATTTATATTTGTATCCGCATTCACATCTAATAAAAAAATTTAATACCATACTGGTACTAAATCTATAGTGAGTTTGATAATTTATTACCAAACTCGCTTAAACGAGTATTTAAATTTACCAAATTCGTGTAGATATCCATAAATTTTTAACAGGTTTTTAATAGGATTTTTGGTATTAATTTAAAATAAAATGCATCCCTCGTATAAAATTAGAGAAATTTATGAATTAGTAATAATAAATAAATAAAAGTTAAGAAATATTCTTTCACCTCATTTTTTTCTCTAATTTATTTATGTGTTTAATTTTTTTATTTATCATCAAACTATTGTTTTTCCTTACTTTCCTAATTTAATGACTAATCATATAGTATAATTTAAGTTAAATGAATCTATAAGTATGTGTGTGTATAGGAGTTTTGTTAACTTAAGATTTTTAATTAAAATAATGATAATAATTTTAGAATATTGATTTATACAAATATGAAATTCAAAGTTAATAAACAATATTTAATATTATCAATTCATTATTTTTTATCTATTATTGAATAAAATATGTATCAATAGCTCAAATTTTATATCTCCAACTTAAATTAAATAATTTAATTTAAATATTTATATATATATATAATTTAATAATTAGAGAAAAAATAAATATATATTGTATATAATGATTGTTGTATAATAAAAATATTTAAAAAATAATTAATAATAAAATAATATAATAAATAAATTAATACAAATAGATACGAATAAAAATATCTGTGAATATCCGTCGTAGATATTTATTTAAATTCGTATTTTTTTCAAATTTGTTATAAATTTTAAATTTATTTACTAAATTCGCTATAAATTCTCTAAGAGTCATACTAAACCTACTCTATAAAAATTAAATAATAGTAAGTTTACAGGCACAATTCCCATCCCTTCATGTTGCCAATTCTTGTAAAATTTGGTATAATTATCCATTTTTATTTGGAAATAAACTTAATGCCAACTTGTGAACTATTTTAACAATTAAAAACAAAACACGAAGACAAAGACAAAAGAAAAATAAAAAGCTAAAAAAAAAAAAAAAAATTCCACGTGTCAAAATCCCAGAGGCACTACCTATCCTACCTCGTTTTTCTGCCTCTTCCAACGGTTTTCCCTCTCAAATCCAAGAGAATTTGAATTTACAAAATTACTAAGAATACAAAAATCTACCTGTAATCACGCTCCTCCTCTCTCGCCTTCACCCTTGTATTGTCATGAACGACGACGACCCAGATCACGGCTTCGGCCTCGGCACCCGATCGGCTGAAATGGCTTACCCTCCGACGTTATTGTCTCTCACTCCGTTCCGTTGCGTTCCTTCTCCGTTCCCCAGACGGCTGTCCAGCAATTTTACGCAGCCGAGCAACCCGGTTTCGAGCGCTCGAAAACTGGCATGGGTTTCTTTACAAGGACGAGTTGTGAACGCAGAGGAAGCCAGCTCGGCTCGCGCCATAAAGGGCGGGTTGAGCAGAGAGGAGGCCGTGGCTTGGCAGCTGTTTACTCCCATTCAGAGGTTTTTGATTGTCGCTGTTATAGGCGTTGCCGTTGCTGAGTCGAAGAAGAATAGGCTCATTTCGCAGCTTAAAAATTCTGTGGAAATTAGGGTTTGTAATTTTAACTCCTTTGGTTAAATGGGATATTTTTATTTAGTTTTATTTTTGGTTTAATGCATGATTTAATTAAAGCTCAGTTTATGGTTATGCTTCTGGGTTTTATTATACGCTCGCCAATCTGCAACGGAAATTGCTTTCTTTTATGTCTTTGTATTGCTAAATTTTCCGAATAATTTTGTGTAACCGATATGATTGACTGGGTATTTGTTAACTAAGATAAAAATTTGGTTAATTCAGCTCTGATTTTTTTGCATAAATTTCTGTATAGGGGTTTTAAATGATTCTGGTTATGGTTTAGGTTCAAAAGACCATTGATCATTTCTTAGATTTCAAATGATTTGCTAGCAAGGATTATTTTTCAATTACCGAAGTTTATTCTGTTCTGTTTTCTTTTTCCCTGACTTGTATGTGTCTGCATTTGATCCTCAAGACGGCGGTTAAAAATTATAGATGTGACTAATTCTTCTAATTTGTGTTCAAATCATTAATCTTAACAACTAGTTTCATTCCCCTTTGCAAATGCATTTCCAGGATCAGGTACTGCTTAGCATGCAGCAGAAGCTTGAGAATCTATGTGAACAGTTGTATTTCGTTAAAGAACAACAAGCAATGATGGCCAACATTTCATTGAATGGGAAAACAGAATCACCCCCGAGTGAAACTTTTGGTGGTGACAAAATCAGTTTTGTTGACTGTGGTTGTTGGCTTTGTGATCAACATCATAATCTGATTAATGGGTTAGCGGTAAAATTTCAACTTGTTTGTGATTATCTGAGATGAGACACTTTAGTTTCCCTATCTAATTAATTTTGTTGCAGGGTAACTCTGATATGAAAAGCCCTAGTGGGGATGAGGTGCTCCAATTTCAAATGACTCGTGCAAATGAGGCAGAACAAGAGGAACGCCGCATGTCTGACTTGTCAGATTGGGCGTCAAGTGTCACATCTAATGCAGAAATCCAGGTGAACGAAAGATCCAGAAACTTTGTTTACTTGGACTTATCATTAATGTTTTGGGAGATTAGTGGAAGTTCATCAATTTTTTAACTTCAATTCCTTAATATCCTTATAGTATTTCTTGAGTTTTATCGAATCAATCTTGTGAACAAGTTTCCACTTTCAAATAATTATCAGGAAATCATTGAGGATCAATTTATTTCCATTTTGTAAGTCATATGCATATGTGCAGATGAACAACTTTTCAATAGAACAAGATATCTTCAATCTAAGGAAGGAAAGTGAAGAGAAGGATGTTACCATAAAGGAGCTAACCGATTTAGTTCAGTCATCTAATGTCACAAGTTCAAAGGTGATATTTCATTTATCTTTCCTACATATTTTTCAAACAGATTTTTTTCTTTTTACTAATCTGAGCTTATTTTCTTCTTCTTGACAACAGAAGATCTCACAGCTGGAAGAAATCATACGTAGGAAGAACATGATAGTTACAAGACTTAAGAAGGACATGGTTGTTTTAGAACAAAAGGTGAGAATTCAATGTTAGCATATGCAGTTTTTAGAGTTTAGGAATAAGTAGAAAAGAAAGGAAGCTGAAGTAAGAAGGTTTACATGCTGTCTTTTTTTTTTTTAATATATGAACAGCTTGTATCTCACAAAATTGGTTACTATGACTTGAACCTTATAATTACGATATCACCAAATCCAGGTAGTGCAGTTAACCAGGCAACAGAGATCTTCCTTTTCTGCCTCAACCTCAGTCTCAGCTACAAACTGTTGGCAACTTCCGGTCATGGCAGATAACCTCGTTTATGATATGGATAGTACTACTAGCCCGTCTTCTTCAGATTCAGATAGCCCCCGGACGAAGCGACCAGTAGTTCTTGTTACTAAATTTCAAGAAACCCCACCTAAACCAGTAGTTCCAGGTACTAAATTTCAAGGCACAGCACCTCGATCAGTAGTTCCAGTTACTAAATTTCAAGACACCCCTCCTCGAAATGTTGCATCCTCTTCAACAAGTAACCAAAAATCAGCAGCGCCAAAAGTCTCAAGTTCTTTGGTGAAGCAGCCAACTGGGAGGGTTACAAAGTCTAAGACAGCTGGTCCTCTTCAAGAAAGATCCATGAATCAGAAGTCCAAAACACTTTCTTCTTTGAGGCAGAAGCAGTCACTGAATGCAAACTCAAACTGCATCAAAGGATGAAGCTCCACCGAAGAGATGGATTTAGTAAGTGATGTGCACTTGGGACTGCTAGCAAGCAAGTAGAAATTGGGTTAAATTTGAAACAAACTTCATAGCTCATACTCACATTTCGTGTTTTTGATGGTTAATGCAGAAAACTAGTAGAGAGAAGTTATGGTTCTAAGTATTTTTGCAATTGGGAGATGTGTAACCTCCAGAGGTATGAAATCATTCATGTTCAGACTCGAGGAGATAGAAATGCAGCTAGTATGGTATATATATACCATACAAGTCATTGTAATTGTTATTGTTATCTTTATCCTTGTTAGAATTCAAGAATTCAGGGCCGCAGATTTCTGATTAATAGATGTACATGCGGTTTCCTCCTCCATATATTTTGAAGTAGCGACTTCAATTTATACTATTGGCTAGATCAAGTGTTATTTTCAAATGTCACTATTAATATATTTTTAATAATTAATAACATCACATTCTTAATATACAAGACAAGAAGTCCTCGGATGATTAGCCTTACTCTTCAAATTTCTCGATATTAACCTTCCGTATCATTATTACCGTTAATTAATCCCTTAATAAACACAAACACAAATCAACTTTTATTAATTCATTTCCACTTCTTGCGTTGCCACCTCGTAGACATATCATTAACTCCTCTCCTCTTCCTCCTATTGCGCGCAAATTCAGTTAGCTGTCTTGGCGGGCGGCTTTAGCAAATGCAGGAAATCCTTTCTCCCATGGACCGGACCCAACAACAATCCGAATCTCCTACCAGAGACTCCAAATCCGTCACCGTTCTCTCAATCGAGTGCCTTAAAGGCAGCTCCAAAGCCGACGAATGGACCGGCGACATGCTTCAAACAGGCGACATCGTTGAAGAAATCAGGATTGGTTCCGACTCTGGTGTCCGATCCGGATTGGGATCTTCGCGTTCGTACAAGTCGCCGTTTAAAAACGGGAAGAGCGGAGTCCAGAAGATTCTACACAGCTCGTTCAAGAATAACGAGACGTCGATTCTGGTCAGAATCAGGCGCGGCAGCGACGAGTTCGTCGAGTTGCAGGCGTGTATTGTGCCGGAGTCAGGCGGGAAGAAGAATTATTACATGCTGAGGTCCATTGCGGATCCGAATTACGCCGTCGGGTTCACTGATCGGACCGAGGCCGAGTGCTTCGAGTTGCAAGGTGATGTTTCTTGAGAACTCGCTTTTGTTGTCGTTTTACTTGACTCGGACTTTTCAAATTTACAACTGTTGGTTGAACGATTGTTTTCCCATACACGTGCGAAGATTCCCATGATTATCCGTGGTCCTGGTTTTTTATGATTTTGATCTTTAGAGTTAAGTTTGTGATAGTCAAAGTTTAGTAACTTAACGATTTCAATCGGTAGGGATGACAACGGGTTGGATACGGGACGGGGATAGGGACGGTAACGGGTTGGATACGGAATTGGGTTGGAAGTGTCATTTTTGAAAAAAAAAAAAAAAAAAAAATCGTTCTTGCGCCCCTCCGTTTTAAATCGAGAATTCATGTTTCCGATTCGTCTTTATTTATTAATATTAAATAAATAAAATTTAATATAAAATATTAATAAAATTAAATAATAATTTAATATTTATAAATAAATTACTTATTTTAATTTATATAAAAATATTAAAAAATTAATGTACTAATAAATTATAATTATAATTTTTAATAAAATGATAAAAAAATTAAATTAAATAAAATTTTTAAAATTTTATTAAATTTAATATTAATTTTATAAAAAATATTTTATTTAATAAATAAAAAATAAAATTTTAAGAATTATTTTTTTCTTTATTAATCTTATATTAATATACTAAAATATTTAATTTAATTATTATAATTAATTATTTAATTTAATATTAATTAATTTTTTTAATTAATAAAAAATAAATTTAATTATATATATTATTTTTAAATATATTATAATATAAAATTAGGAAAGCGGAGCAGAAATTATTTCCATCCCTGTTCCTATCCTGTTTTTAAATTGGGGAGGAAATCATTTCCGATCGCCGCCTCAAATAGAGAATCCCACAGGCAAGAGGGGACCTATTTGATATAATTGAAAATTATATGAATTAATTTGAGAAAACATTAACATATTAGGGACCTAGATATAATTATCCCCAAATGTCTGTCGTTATTTATGGGACGCGCATGATAGGTCTTACACGTGTGAGATTTGCCTTCATTATTGACAAATTTCACATAGTACTCATGAAACTTTTGAAAGAAAATCACTGTTTAGAGAAGTGCTTTTGAAAAGTTCTTTTAAAGTACCATCACTGGTAGCATGAAATTGAGTAGTGAGTTTCTTTTAACTTCCTTTTAGGAAAAAAAAATCATTTTTTTATGAATACGTTTTGTAATGTGAAAGCTTTGCAACTTGGCTACCATGGCGGCCTGCGTGATACACATGAGCTTCTAAGTTTCTTTTTGTAGAATTTGAAATGAATTATGGCGTAGTTTGATATGACGTTAATATTATTTAATTCTCCTAATTTTCCAACATATCAATTGGGAAATTGACATGAATTATGGGCTTTTGCCTTTCACACGTGGAGTGGAATTTTGGAACACTGGATTTCATACTTCTCACAATAGGATTTAATGGGTTTCTATGGAAATTTTTCTCGGAGACTTTAGCCGCAAACGTCTAGGTTGGCGAAAAGTACCCTTTTCTCATAAATGAAGTTGGAATTTCCACTAGCATGAATTATTACGAGGTAACATGACATCTGATATCGGTACTTTGAATAATAATATATGAGATTATATAAATATCACTCAATAGAAAATGGTTTTTGACGTTGGATGTTATCCACATGACATTGCATGTTACTGAAATGGCACCGCAAGTGTTACTTTATTATGAACTTGCTATGTGCATGAACAATATAGCTGATTTTGTTTAGCCTATTTAAATGTGGAATTAAAACATATCGATTACCAATAGTCTATACCATCATATTATGAAAAACCTAACATGGATGTAGCTAGATGCAGTCTTTACATGTACATGTTCTAGATGGTCTCTTGTCTGATTTTTGATATATGTTAGACCTTGTGGTTTTCTAGATTTTTATAAATATCCAGTGAGCAGTTAATTTACTGATTCATGCTGCTAGAATGGAGATAGGTCCTGCTTAAAACATAGAAATATCTCATATTTCTGATTGCCTTGGATTCAGAAATTGTGACAGATTTTAATTAGGACAAACATAGAAAAATATTTTGCTCTGACACCACTAGTTGATGAGAAGTTTGCATATTCTTGTTTGTCTTTTATCTCCAAAGCTTTTCTTGCATTGTCAAATAATGAATTTTGTTCTGCAGATTCAAGGAGCTTCAGGATTGTCAATGCATTATCCAGGGCTAGGCTTCAAGATGGGTACGTGTCATATCCTTGGGAAAAGAGGAAGCAGGAGCTACTATCAGTTCCCAATTCAAGCTGCTTTCTTTCCTTGCTTCTCCTTCCAAAAGCTTCGGGTCTAGTGGCTTCTCGGTACAATGATGTGGAAGACACTCTTGCTCGTGCAAACGCCTGGCTCAATGCATCTCAGGCCTCCGGGGTCCCAATTGTCTTCATGAATATCCAAACCGAGTCCTTGCTTACCAAGGTAAATTCCCTATCCTCAATTATTCTTGATCGGATATACTCAACTTCACAACAGTAGTTTTTCATGCTTAAGATTATTATCAACATTTGATCATTTCGACCTTGATGGCACATGTCTGCAACGCTTAGCATTGATGTAACACTTAAGTGACTGTACATCCATGACTTCATGTTTTGTACTGAAATAAAAGTTGATCTTTCTTGTCAAAAATTCATATTTTGCTTGACATTTTAGTATATTAGAATAGCCAAGGAAGCTCCAAGCATAAGGTGACAATTGAAATTTATTTTTTCTGTTCATTTTTCATTTTACAGATCTCTGGAGAGACAGCCTCCTCCACTGTGAATGCCAGCTCATTATCTGACTTGTCAAATCTTGCAAATGCAAGCCTGTACGGTTTCGAGGATTATCATGGGGTCGACCTTGGTGTTGTTAGAGCTGTTCGGCTTTGGTATGCTCCTATTGTAGAAGAGTTTGCAATTGAGATCAAAATAAAAGAAAGTGATTCAAAGCTTGGTTTTGCCATTAGTCGCACTGAAGAGGTATTCTGTTTGATTCTCCAATCTTTCGCTACATTCTACGGTAGATAAGACAATTCAAACCTAATCAAAACGTTTTGCTTATCATTCTTGTATATTGGAAGGGATTTATCTACATTTCCTCAGTTATTGATGGTGACGAAAATGTAGCTTCTTCAAGATCAGAGCTCAGCACTCTCCACAAAGAAGCGATAAGTGCATCTAAGCTACTTGTCGTCTCCCGAGTATCAAACCAGAAAGTTCTTCCCTGGATGGTTTCCTCCACAGGAGCAGTTAGATGTTTTGACACAGTTTCCCTCAGCCAGAAGCTCTCATTACATCGGCATGCCAAACTTCCTATACTTCTACACTTATTCTTATGGGACCAAGCATTGGTTTCAGCATATGGAAACACTTCCAGAATAAGGTCTGCCTCACCGCCTGCAATGCCATTACCTCCTGAAGTTCGATTGTCAATCCAACATAACGAGAATCAGATGCAGCCAGTGCCAGCTGAAGCTCCAAATGAGAGTGGAATAAGAGATGCACTGGAGCCCAGAATTGAGCGAGATACAGCCGGGGAGGTATCTTTTAGATTCCATGATTTTTCACTTTCAAGCAATTGGGTTTGATTTCTGGTATTCATTCCTTATTATGTTGATCGATCACTCTTTGTTTGTTGTATATATATAGAAATATCATGAGTAGGTTACATTGGTATTACTTCTGAATCCAAGTTTTAGCTTAGCCTGATTAAAGGGTTTCAGAATAAAAGGTATAGCAATACTCACAATAGAATGCTAAATTACAACATAATTGTCTATCTTCCAGATATATGAGTGTGTATATGTAACAACAACTTTGTAATATATGGTCAGACTTTTTGCTTATATCTTTTCTTTGTTATCCTCTTTTTATTAAAGTAATGTCTAAATTTCTATTATGATATAATACGTGAGTAGATAGGGTGGGTTGGGTTCTATTTGGGTTAGATTTCAAACTGATCTGAAATTATTGATTTTAATTTAGTTCAAATTGAACTGAACCAAGTTGAGTTTGTCAACTCTGATTTGTTCAATTCACCTGTTTCAACTAAAATAAAAATTAAAAATTTAATTTAATTTTTATTGACTCTAAATTCAAAAAAATATTTTTAAAATTTTTTATACTAATTTAATTTAAATGAATTATCATTTATTAATTAAAATAATAAATATAAAATATAAATGTTAAAATAATTGGTTCGGTTTGGATCTAGCCTAAATAAAAAATTGAACCATAATTATTAATTTGTTTTTCTAAAATCAAAATCGAACTAATATATTTTTAAATCGATTCAAATTATCATTTAATTCAATTTAATTGGTATGATTTGGGTTTGTCCATCGAAAATATAGATTAATTATATGATAAATAAATAATTATATAATAATTTCATTGATTCAACAGATAAATCTCAATATAATTTGATAATTTTTGTGATTTGATTCAAAAATTTAAGATTTAGTTTAATTTATTTATTGATCTTATTTAATCTAATTGAAAATTGAAATATACTACTAACTTCAATGAATTATTTAAAAATTTAAAAATTTACTTTAATCTATCTGGTATATTGTAAAATAATTTTTTTTATTAAAATAATATATATCCTAAAATTGATATATCATATCTTATCATTATTGTAAGTAGTTTAGGCTTAACGAGAATAAATAAAAATTTACGAAAGTAAAAAAATAATAAATTAAATTAAATATGTAATAATAATATCTTTACAATTTCAGTTTGTATAAAAAAAAATTTGTCGAAAAATTTATTTGATTCAATTAATTGGATTGAATTATATTTATTTGAATTAAATTAAATAAGATTAAATTTCAGTCATTTACAATTAGATGTGGTTGATATGAACTAATCAATGGTTCAATCTAATGACAGTTCAAAAATTCATCCTCCAGATATTCACAACCGTGTTTCAAATTCGTAAGACGAGACGAATTTTTATTTCCAGCTTAAAATCTAAATTGTCATTGGTTCGTTGACGTTGATGAAGATCGTGATCTGCGTCATTCAGGTATTAAGACTCGTGGCCGTCAAAATCTTTGCAAATCTACGGTCAGAAATCCACATTTGCAAAGAACCTCAGTGGTGGATGTCTTTTCACACGGATCGCCAGTCACCTACGTTCAAACAATGTCCACCGTAGATTACCTAGCAATCAACGGTCCAAAACTCCACCATCCCACTACTCTCAGTACAAGCATACAATTTTCAAAGCTCCCTCCTCCTCCCCATTTCCTACTTATAAACATCCCCAAATTCATCTTCCAAATCTATCAACTGCTGTTACTCAAAATTTTCTGTCTAATTCCCGAGAATCGAACACACTTTCGTCCTTTTAATCTTCGAAATGGCTCGTACAAAGCAGACAGCTAGGAAGTCCACGGGAGGGAAGGCGCCACGCAAGCAGCTGGCCACCAAGGCTGCTCGGAAATCGGCTCCAGCGACGGGAGGCGTGAAGAAACCTCACCGTTTCAGGCCTGGAACTGTGGCTTTAAGAGAGATCAGAAAGTATCAGAAGAGCACAGAGCTTTTGATAAGAAAGCTTCCTTTCCAGAGATTGGTGAGGGAAATCGCTCAGGATTTTAAGACCGATTTGAGGTTTCAAAGCAGTGCTGTTGCTGCTCTTCAAGAGGCTGCCGAGGCTTATCTCGTTGGGCTCTTTGAAGATACCAATCTCTGTGCTATCCACGCCAAGAGGGTTACTATCATGCCCAAAGATATCCAGCTTGCTAGGAGGATCAGAGGCGAGAGAGCTTAGAGAGTTATTTTGTTATGGGTTATGTTTTTATGGCTTTTAATATCTAGTTCTAGATTTGGTTTTTGCTTTCGAGTTGTGTATATGTAAATCGTTTTGGTTTATCTTATGAAAAATTATGGTTCCCTTAATCGCATTTGTTAGTTTCATATTTATTTTTTCTATATGCTTATGATAATGTCGGTTGCTGTCACTCTTCAATTACTGAAAATTTTGGGTTTAAGTTTAATCTGTGAGTATGTTTATTTGATTTGTTCTTCTACTTTTCCCACTTCTTGAACTGTTCTGCATATGCGATTGTTCCGTTGTTTGGTGGAATAGCCTTCATACGTGGTATAATTTATTTGTTGTTTTTTATTCCGTTGTGTTTGCTATGATTGGTGGCCTAAGCGCCTTGAAATTTTTGATTTTGTTACCCGGAAAATGAATGTAAGACTTGTATCTTGTTTTCAAATGATTGAATCATTAGCAGCTAAGTTTGCTTTGTTGATGGTGGAGCTTTGCAATATAAAACTTGAGGTGTGTAACCTCAGACTCTGCTTAACCAATATATTAATATCATTTGCAACAACAGAGTTTTGCATTAGGGTTGATTATTGGGAGGCCTACTTTCTTATAGAGATTGGACGTTCAACTTAGTCATGTGAGCAACAATTGCTCCATGTAACTTGGAAAATTTCTTTTGAGGTGTGATTGTATGTGTTTGTTCGTGTGATCCCAGACGGAGCTAATATCGAGCAAAATCCACATTCTCCCATTTGCCATAAGGTTTGTGAAGATGGAATTCTTTGAATTCAATAATTTAGTGTATATAAATTATACTTGTAGTGAAAGGTTTGACTCTATGGTGATTGAGCATGATGCAATTTCGCATTTGTTGGATTTAGATTTTGCTTTCCATAAGCTTATGAAAATGTCTGTAGCTGTTACTCTTGTGGCAAAGTTTTTACTCATTTATTGAGAGAACTTAGCTAAATAATACATGAGGATGTAGACTGACTTGAAATCAGATTCATTGGCTTGCTTC
Organism: Cedrela odorata; assembly: GCA_035584115.1. Taxonomy (NCBI): domain Eukaryota; kingdom Viridiplantae; phylum Streptophyta; class Magnoliopsida; order Sapindales; family Meliaceae; genus Cedrela; species Cedrela odorata. The sequence continues at coordinate 5,194 of JAXCLQ010056628.1, read as the reverse complement.
ATGCTTGTATCCATTCTGATATGTTCCAGAAATTGATATGCTTTTTTTAGTATATTAGTAGGATTGCTGAGATGAAACTTCAGCTCTAGGGCTTGTATGGTGGGCACTTTAGTGTTACGGGTAGAGCGCTTACCATCGACTCAAAAGGCTAACTTGTTAAGTGACACTATTTACTCGCTTTTATAAATTTATTATTGACTTCTGTTCTATCTGATATAGAATGTGATATTCTCACTTATCTAATCACGTGACGTCTTCGTTATAGTCAAATCTATCTATTTGGGCCTACCTGATTCGTATTGCTCATTTCTGCAATCTTCATAAATTTATATCTCATATGATAATTTTTTATTAGGACGCAAAGTACAGATGTTTGGAAGTATAGTTGTGAATAAAAATTTAGGTCTATTGTGATATCACTTGGACCGAATGCTTGCCATTGACTTAAAAAATTAATCTGTTAGGTGATATTGTCTACTTTATAAACTCATAATCGACTCATTCTATCTGATATGAAACGTGACATTGGGTTAATGGGAAAGTTAGATAAAGCAGAGAGTTACGCCAATTAAAGCAAATTCTATGAGCATTCAACGAAAGAGCAGCGTAACGGAATCTTGATTTAGTTCCCTTATTAGGGTGCTGCTAATATTTGTTATTGTATTTATGTCGTACAATGGTAAATGTAGTGATGCCTCATAATTGAGTGTGAAGATGAAACAAGGGGAATCATGAAACAATTAGGATGCAGTTGGGTAAATTTGTAGGCATGCGTTTCTTTCTGGAGTTAGGCTACACTCCCTTAATGAAAAAAAATATGTATCAAAATTCAAAATCTGGACTGGTAAGGAGGAAAGTTAGAGGAATTTGGCTGTACTCCTGAAAAAGGTTTTCTGCATGATTTTGAGGATGAACAGAAGGAATAAATGTTGTCCTATATAGTGAGAGGATTGCTATTGGGTTTGTTAATTAGTACCGTGGAAAAAATCCATAGTCCAAGGAGGAGGAAGAATAAAGATGGAACCGTTGTTGAATTTGCTGCCTCTGCTAGTGTCTAAAATGGTAATTTCAAGAATAACTCTGTTCTGTTCTGTTCTGTTCTTTTAATGGTACATAATAATGCTGCTGGCTAGTAGTTAGATTGATCAATTTGGAGAATATGGTCTAGACGTTGTAGATGGAATTTCCTTGTGAACAGAAATAAAATTTGATAACTGGGACATGTTGAATAAATTTCTTTGAAAATGAGAGATTGGATTCGATTCTGTTGATATTTTTCCCCGGAGATTGTTTGTTGTATGATGAAGCATAGAAGCATGTATATTGGAGAATAGATTTTGAATAAATGTAGCTACTGATTTTGATCTTTCTTGTAGTATTCCTTGTCTAAGTCGTGCTATTCATTTCAGAGACTTGGTGCGAGAAACCGCATCGTTTAAGGCAGGGAACTGTGGCTTTAAAAGAGATCGGAAATGTACCAGAAGAGTACTGAGCTTTTGATTAGAAAGCTTCCATTTCAGAGACTGGTGCGAGAAATCGCTCAAGGTTTAAGACCGATTTGTGGTTTCAAAGTAGCGCTCTTATGGCTCTTCAAGAGGCTGCAGAGGCTTATCTTGTTGGTCTCTTTGAAGATACCAATCTCTGCGGCATTCACGGCAAGAGAGTTACAATCATGCCCAAAGATATCCCGCTTGTTAGGAGGATCAGAGACTGGAGATCGTAGAGACTGATTTCGAAATAGGTGTCGTTTTTAGGGATTTGAACTGTGGTTTTGATGGATATGTAAATTTTTCCTGTTATCTTATGAAAAATACTTGATCCTTTAATAACTTTGTTGGATTTAAATTTTGCCTTTCACGTGCTTGTGGAAATGCCTGTTACTATAAACATGTTGATTGATTCTGTATGTTTTATAGTTCCATGGCTTGATAGAATAGCCTTCATAAGTGGTTAAATTTTATTGCTGTTTTGCATTCCACTGTATATGTTATTTTTGTTGGTCTCTGTGCCCCTGAAAATGGAAATTAGTGAATCATTGGTTGCTAATTTGCTTCTTTGACAGTGATTCTGTAGAGTATGCACACCGAAGGTACGCCTCTAAGAACGCTTCTTTAAATTTCAATGGTAGTATCACTATCATCTTGATAAAACTGCAACAGAGATATGCCTACGAGGCTAAAATGCTGGAAGGGACTTGCTTGTCTATTGGGAGTGAGTGTTCGTTCATTAGATCTCAGATAGATGACCCAGCTAGTATAGAGCAAAATCCACATTCCCCATTTTGTACAAGGTTTGCCTGATTATAGGTGTATATAAATTATAACCGGGGTTAAAGGTTTGACTAGATGGTGATTGAGCATGATGCAATTTTGTTCCATTTGTGCAGTCTCGCTGAACTCCTTCCTGTCAGCATTGAACAAAAAGTAAGTTAAATATTATTTGCTTATTATTATTTCTATATTCGATATGTTTCTCTTCTTTGATTTGTTTGTTAATTTATTTTCTGGAAGTCGTTTGTTCCAAACTCATGCATTATAACAAAATGTATAATACCAAAACTTTAGAATGTCTTAAGTAGTTTTACTTGAAACAATTGGCATCCAAATATGATGTTATTAGATACGTAGAACTGCATTAAGTTTTCTTTAACGTGGAAATGTGCATTATTTTTAGTGCAGACACCTTTTTAAGCATAGAAATAAAAATTATGCTTTAAATTATTAAAAATTAAATGTAGAATTTCAATAACCTTATTTTTTACTATTGACATTTTCTTATTATTTTGATACTGGTACGAAATCTTTCAAACTTTTTTAATTTTTACTTTATGAAATATTTAGAGAAAAATGAGTTTAAAGAACTTTTATCAAGCATACCTTCTAATTTATAAGGTTTTTTGACAAATTTTATTTTGAAAGTTTTCTATAGTTTATGGAAGTTACTACCATCAATGACACTCGTCAAAAACATGTAGAAAGTTTACATAATAGTTGCGGAGGTTTTGAGCCACTTATAAGTATTTTTCACTATTTTCACCATTAATGATGGATACAACCACCAATATTCTTTTACTTTGTCTATAAATTTTTTAAATTTTAATATTTAAGAAATAAATATATGAATCATGGCAATAAATTATCAAAATTAATAATTTTTATTCCATATATTACAATATATTATGTTTCATAACTATCTATCAATATGTAGTAACTTAATGAATACACCTTATGTTTATTATTAATCTTACTTAATGATATTAACTTAATGAATAGACCCTATGTGTATTATTAGTCTTACTTAATGATATTAACTTAATGAATAGACCCTATGTGTATTATTGATCTTACTTAATGATATTAACTTAATGAATAAACCTCATGTTTATTTTACATTCAATCATAATAATTTTTTTCTTAAATAAATGCGCGTATATAATGAAAAAATATTATATAAATAGAGTTTTATTAATAAATTATATGTACATATTTAATAATTTACATAATGGAACTAAATCTCATTTAATCCACGTAATCCTCAAAACCCTTAGATGGCATGCTTTTTGTCAAATGATCAATTATTATTAATCCAGTGTTAATGTGTTCAATGATCACTTTATTTTCCTTAACACATTATCTGATGGCTAAGTATTTGATGTCGATGTATTTATTTTGACTACCACTTTTATTGTTCTCAGCCAAAAATACAGCAGTTGAATTATCATAAAATATCCTCAATGGCTTAAAAACATAATCTACAATTCTAAGCTCACACATAAAACTTTTTAACCATACTCCATGTGAGATAGTCTCAAAATATGAAACAAACTCGGCCTCTATAGTGGAAGTAATAATCAATATAATCACTAGGTATAGATGACTCTACCAGTTAGCATAAAGATATATCCATAAGTTGAATTTATTGAATCATCACAATCAGCGAAGTCATAATATGAGTAGCCAACCATTTTCAAATTGTTGACTCATTTGTATATAAGTATGTAAACCTTGGTCCTTTGAAGATATCACAATGTAATCATTAAGTATAGATGATCTTTTAATTCTAGTAGATCTTTTTAATGTTGTATCAACATTCTCCTCAGGAAGTTATTGTTCAACTGTTTATTCAATATTTTCAAGTAATTCTTGAATAACCGGATCTACTGGAATATCATCTGCTTGTAGAGTTTGATTGTCATTCATTATTGGTTGAATATGAATCATTGAATAATCAACATTCATTTATAGTGGATGAACGTTATTAATAACAATTAATTGACTATCTGAAATGGAAGATATTGAATGATCTTATTCAGAAACTATGTTTAGAAATTGATAACTCTCACTAATAAAGTCATTTTCAAGAAATTTCACATTTGTTAATTCCACAAATCTAGTGTGATGAGATAGACAGTAAAATCTGTATCCCTTTAGTTCGAGAACATTAATATCAGATAAGTTTATAAGTTTCAAAGTTGTATACAATACAAACTTATGTCTTAATTTTGATACAAATATTTTTTTTATTATGTTTTATCAATATAAAATATGTATTAAAATATGATTAATAGACATAAAATACTGACTGTGGACTAAGTATTTACTCTAATAGATTCATATACATTTATGATAAAACTATTAAATTATATATATATTCTTAATATCGGCGAGTAAGTTAAGAAAAATAATTTGATACTTTATTCTAATTAATCATATAAGTATAATAAAAATTCTTGTGGACAAATTTTATTACTTTAAATATGATTAATCTAATTTATGTCTTTAAATTATATGTTATCATAACATTAATATATAATTCTCATTTAATTTAGAGATGCTGTGGTTACTCCCTAATTCAAAAAATTATATTGATAACTTAAACATATGAAATTTAGAAATTTTACTTAATATTTCTGTTTCCTGAAATCTATTGTACATACAATATAAAGTAATTTATTTAAGTTAAAAATTACACCAAGAAAAATTAGACAGGTCATAAACGATCTCACTTAAAATCCAATCTCCTTAAATAACTTATAACTTTTTTGACAGAATCTTTCTAAACATGTAATTAATAGCAAAATAAACTGCAACTATGTTTGACAATAGTCTTTAATTTTTGTATTCCAAATTTGCACGCTCTTATCCAAATGTATGCATTCATAAATGTATATTAAAAATAAATGCATAAAATTTAA
>JAXCLQ010056607.1:0-17389 GCA_035584115.1 Cedrela odorata | reverse complement strand
TTAATCAAATAATATCAAATTATTTGATTAAATTTCTATATACTGCAGATGCTATAATTACAAATTTCTAAAATTGCAGGCGTTACATATACTTTTCCCATCGATAACTAATCGACTCCATTGTTGTACCACAATGGTAGACCGTTACCTCCTCACAATTATATGTATGTATTGTATCTCATAAAACATTGGTATGACATTTGTTTTATGTACCCCATATTATTTGATCAATGTATTTAATATTTTGTTGGACAAGCCAAACTACTTTTCACGTGGTAAGAGACATGCTCTGGGTGACTCGAGTTGGAAACTTTTCATCCCGGTCAAGAGATAAAGCAGCACGTGAAATGCAACTTTAATGGGGTGCAAAGGGCTTGGAGTGTCACAGATGTTATTTTCATTCTTGCATTGGTACGAGATGACCACTTGATTGCATGTGTCATACACTTGTCTCACCACTACTTTACAGTTTACGACTCCAGGGATTTGATGCACGACGTGCTTCAACCACTGTACAAGTTGTTGTCTTATGTGCTTAGATAGTGTAGGGTTGATGAAGCGAGGCCTAACCTCACTTCTAGTACTCATGAGTTTAACTATATCTATTGTTCTGATTTGCCTCGTCAGACTATGGGTAGTGGGACTGTAAAATTGTTATTTGTAAGTTTATCGAGTACTTGGGTTAAGGCCGGGATTGGGATTTTACTTCTGAGCATGAATCATTCTTTAGGTTAAAGATGACACTTGATTTGTACAGTGGAATTTTACATTGATGATGTTGTAAAATTCCTTTTTAATTAACTCCTTAACTTTTAATTAATTCATGTTTGATTTAATTTTATAATCCATGATCCAACAAATTTTATAATTTTACCGTTTTATTGTAAAAATAAAATGATTTTTTAAACATGTTATATTTTTACCATTTTATTATAATAATATATGTATTTATTAAACATAATATAATTTTACAATTTTAATTTTTGTAAATTTTGATAGAGTTTTTCCTTATTAATTGGACTCCTTTGCACAATATATTACATGTAGCACTTCAAACATCAGATATTTCCAACAACTATGTTCCATAAACATCATAAATATGGTTGATTTCTCGATCGACTAGTTGAAACGCAACCAATTGGCGGCTTCATAGTGATGGACCACATCTCTTGTAGAATAATCTAGAATCTTGGATCTCTAATCAGAGAATCTCTTCTGCATATGTTGTCAGAACTGGTTCATTCTTATAATAACTTGAACAAAAATCTTTGTAGCGGCCTCGAACAAATCTAATTGCTACAATGGCATGTGAACACGATAATTGCTGCAATTGAAACCGCTTACATTGGCATAACTTTGAGCTCAGATCAACTACAACAGCAACACCCCCACCTTAAATTTAAAACTCAAAATGTGATACTAAATATATTGACAAAGTTAGTGAGAATGAATCTTACACCATAACTTTAACATGTGCAGCTTCAGTTAAGGTGTGCTACTTCATCTCTTCTCTCGAAAAACCAATAATGTAACACTGCCCATATCAAATCTGTCAAAACCAAAATTGGGAGATTACATGCATCATTTAGCAATGCGTTCATACTTTTTTGCAATATTGGTGGTCATTATATCGTAGTGTCTTACTGAAAAATGACATGTGGCCACTTATCTTTAAAAACTCATCAATCATACATACCTATGAAAGAATAACAAAATGCATATAAGATATCATTATTGAAATTAAATTTATAAAATTTATTTTATTTGCACATTAATGAGTAGAGTCATATTAACATAAATACAGAATTGTATTTTAAAACATAAGATAAAAATTATTCAACAAAGTTTCAAATTAACAATTAATATTTTTATTTATTAAACTAAAATTAAGAAAATGCAATGTGGAAGGATTAATAAATTAAATTTAATATTTAAAAATTATTTTTCAATTTAACAATTAATATTTTTATTTATTAAACTAAAATTAATAAAATGAAAAGGTGGAAGGATTAATAAATTAAATTAAAATTTTTAAACATTTAATAAAAAAAATTATAAATTTAATTTCAATAAAAATTAAAAAAATTAAAAAACAAGGGGCTCAATTTCGAGCCCCATGGCTAGCTCAAGATCAAGCCCAATAGATGGCCCGCAAACGATCCCAATATCGTTATATTGTGTACAGTTATTGATCCTTGAAATTAAACAAAAATATGAAAGTATATACACAATATACCGATATTGATTCATAAAATTAAATAAAAATAATGAAAATTTAAAATATGCATAACAACTTATTTTTTTTCATAAGTTTTTTCAATTTGTTGGAATATACTTGAGTTTCTTCTATCAATTTGCACCAATAAAATTGGAATATATTTGATACTGAATTTTTGGGAAGAACGAAATTGTAAAAGAAAGGGAAAACAATCAAATAATAACAAAATGACAGTCAGTACGCGTGTGTGTACAAGGGTAATTTTTTTCAAAAATTATAAAATTAGTTAACATGGTAAGAAAAAAGTAAACTTGTCTATTCACGTAAATAACTTTAAAAATATGACTATTTTAAATAATTTCCCTAAAAAATATATTCTTACTTTATATAATTTTGGTTATTAATTGTTTTATATAAGGATATTATTTTAATTTTAGCTTAGACAAAAACTTTCAAATAAAATAATATAAATAACGCTTTGAGACATTAGCAAAATAGATCCCAGGTATCTTCCTGTTAACCACAAAAGTTGCAACCTTTCAAAATCATTTCAGCGGCATGTGTGACTAAGAGCAAACATTCCATCTATTTGCTGTTTTCTTCAACCTTGGGGGTGTTTAAACCACCTAGGTTTGCCACCTCCGGATTATTTAACAAATCAGACACTGACACTGAAGAAAGCATTATTATTATTTATTTCATCTAAGAAAGCAAGCAAAATATATCACTTTAAAATCAAACACTAACTAGAAAAGACCACCAATCCAAAAATACTCAGGAGGAGGAGGGGACAAACCCAGGTGGTTTAAACACCCTCCCAAAACCAAAATTTCACTAGAATTGTTATTCTTGTATCAGTTTTTCATTCTTTGGGTTCACCAGGAATGACCATTAGATTCTCTGGCAGTGTCTGCAAAGCTGGTCTTGTCTTGCCTTGCTGCTGCTGCTCAACAATTTGCTCCAAGGGGATTTTGCTCCTCACCTTATCCATGGTTTCTTCTTCATTGTTAATATGTTTGTTGGTGTTGTTTATCTGCAGTTTTTCTTTCAGCATCTTGGTCAGCTGTCTTAGACTCTTATCTTCCAGTGATTTCAGCATCGTGTCCTCATCAACTATGTTCTTGTTTTTCTTCCTCTTATCCATTTTAGACTCCGCTTTCATCCCACTGCCGTCAATGTTCTCCTTATTATCTGCAACAAGGATTATCTTCTCATTTGTTGCCTTCTTCTTGCTAGTCGGTGTTGACTGTGTTGGTCTGGGAAACTGGATTGGCAATGGATCAGCTCCCAAAGATGACATTGGATTTCTACATGTGAACTCGCCACCAGAAACAGATTGTTTTCCAGGAGTTGGATTTTTGCCAAATTCCTCCGCTGGAATAACATAGACGTTGACCAAATTCTTCATAGTGTTATTCGGATACTCAACATAACCAGGTGTCTTTCTCTCAGAAATTGAATCAACAGCCAAAGTTGACCATGGGATACTTTCCTCAGAAGCCAGAGTAGAATGGCTTATTTGCTTCTCAAATTCTGGAGTCTCGTCCTCATTAGATATGGGAACTTCAGCTTCAATCAAACTAAAATCAATCAACTCTCCTATCTCAACCTTTGGATTGTTAACTACATTCTCAACAATGATCATCTCTTTTTCAACATATTCAGCTGCAGTATTATCCAATTTATCATAAACATTCGTATTACTAGGTGATTCATCTGCAGCAGTAGACTGAGGCTTTGTGTTTTGGAAGTCAAGAAGAAGCTCTGAATCATTTTCACTTTTCAATTGGTCTCCAAAAGGAAGATTTTTTTTTTGATATGCTTCTACATGATCTGGAACATCATCCTCCATCAACTTAGCAGAAATTTCATCAGTATCTGCTAAGCAATATTCCTGTTCGACCACCTCCGCAAAGGCATTCTCAGTTTCAAAAGGGAACTTGGAAACTGGAACAGCGACAGATTCTGCAAGGCAATCACCATTTCTGGGAACTTCGCACTAGAGCCAAATGGTATACTATATAATATATAAAACAGAAAAAGAAAAAATCTTACCCATTTCATCTGCGTTTGACTTGTTGAATTTATCACTCAACATGTCATCAGATGCACCATGGACATCATCTTTTGCATTTACCTCCAAAAGATGATTATCAAGACAATCAGAATTTTGACTTTCCACCTCCTGATTATCTACGCTATTATCATCACTCTTGTTTTGCTGTTGAACAACATCTTTTATCTCCTCTTTGTTCTCTAGCAGTTCAATGTAGGAGGAAACTTCAGAATCATTTGTCTTCTCCAAACTGGCTGCTGCATTTCGACAAGACAAAATCTCAGTAAACAGAGAAAGAAAAATATTTTTACAGCAGAAGTTAAAAAAAAGAAGCCCTAAATGAATTAACTCTTCTCAAACATTTACATAAACACATACCAAAAACATCCTTTTCTTCAGTTTCATCCAAGTCATTCATCTTCACAGGTTCTTCCCTTCCTTTATCCTTCAAGCTCAAGCCAGCCATGGTCTTCTCCAACAACCTCAAAGACTGCCTCGTGCCATAAACCCGCTGAACCGATCCCTCCTTCACTTTTCTTCGAGCAGAAGCCACCAGAGTCCTTCTGCTGCTGGCTGGCACTACTGGAGTCTCCGGCACATTCAGATTCTTGTTTTCTTGATCCAAATCTTGATCTATTCTTCTTCTCCTCGTTGTTGTACGAGAAGAATAGGTCAGGGGTTGTGCGGATTCAAGATCTTCGTTGATGGGTTTTCTTCGAGTTGAGGTTCTGTTAAAAGTACGGGTAACTGACGGCGTTTTGGGTTCAGCGACAATTTTTTCTGGAGATTGAGATTGGTTGATGAACTCGTCCAGTCCTACAACCTGATATGTTGATTTCCAATATTGTGAATAATGAAAATAAAGAACAGAAGAAATCTTGGGCAGGGCAACCAATTCAGAGTAGTAATAATAAGGAAAGCAATTAATTCTCTTCTGAAACTTAAAGATTAACAATACCAGAGCCAAAAAAAAAAAAAAATCTTTCATCAAATGATCAAATATTTTACTGCCAAGAAATGGATATTGGCCAACTTTATTGAAAATAAAAATGAAACTTACATTTTCAAGAGCGGTGAGAGCATCAGCCATAGCAACATTGGTTATGTTAGCTGGGATCTTGTTCTTCTTGCTGAGAAATTGGAGCTCTTTTCTCGCGAGGGTGTGGAAATCCATTGCTAAAAGATGTTTAAAAGAAAAAGTGTGGAGAGATTACTGCAGAGAAGAGGGATTACTTGGGAGGGGGCTACATATAGGCTTACAAGAAAACCTAAAAAATATGACCGTTGGAGCGCGATTTGAAGTTTGAATTCTCGGCTTCGTGTTTAAAGAAATTTCCGTACCCGTAAACAAATTCAAGGGAGGGATAAACTTTTGTAACTTGAATGAATAATGAACAATAAAATTACATTATCATAAATAAAAATAACAATCTAATTAGATGGTTATATTACCCTTTATTGATTATAAATTAAATTGAAATAGAATTAATATATTAAAATAATTAATAATAAATTTTATTAGTATTAAAAAATTTAATATTTACTTGGTATCATTGAAATTGGTTTTAATTGGTTTAGGGGTAAAATTTGATGGAACACGTTAAGAGTTTATTTAGCTTAACTCTCAATAAATAATAAGAAAAAAAAAATTCACTCTTAAAATTTGGTCAGTTGAACTATTTAATTTTACTAGTTTTAAAGGTATCTACTAGGACTCCTCTCCATTAATTGATTATTATTTGTTTAAAATTAACCCCACTTATCAACTCATAAAAATTTTATTGTCACTTGTGGACTTGTGGTTCGCTCAACTATTTCTTTTTATTAATATTTGTTTAAAAATAAATAGATAAAAGAAAATGAAAATGAAAATTGATCACCACTAACGGTGTTGGATCCAATCCCATCAATATCATCAACCTCAAAATTTTTTAATTTATACGACAGTGGAGTTATTTTTGACAACAGAACAATGAAAGAAAGTCCAAGAGAGAAGAAATGGCAATGATGACATTACATTACCACAATGGTGAAGTCATCACTCGTCACTCTATCCGACGGTAGTGACCGTGTACTGTTTTCCGCTATGGTTGAAATCATTTAAACGATTGTGATTGCAGATCACATTTGCATTAATTATAATATATTAATTATATATATTATATTTAATATTAAAATACGAATATAAAACTCAAGAGAGGGCGTTGAATTTTTAAGTTTAATTTAACAAATTTATAATTTATTTCAATTTAATCACACAATTAAATATAAACTTTAAAAATAAAAAAAATAAGAAGAAAGATTGAACAATTTTGAATTTATAATGGTTCAGCACAACATTACCTACGTATACTCCTTCAAGTTTCATTTGAATATTTCATTATGAAGTCTTGAAACCCCAAGACTCAATTTACAATTAAGAAAATTTTTGGTACTCTTTCAAATCTTATAAGTGATTCTTTTTTAATCACTCACCCTCACTAAATCCAAGTGAATAATAAGTCTTGAAACCCCCAAACTCAATTTACAATAAAGATAATTTTTAGTATCTCTTAAAATCTTACAAGCGACTTCATTTTCAAATCATACAAGTGACTTCATTTTCAAATCACTCAATTTTACAATATCCAAAGTGAAAGATCACTTCTTTCACTCTTTTACAAATAAGAATAGATACAAAAAAATGAATTATACATTCAAATAATTCTCTAATAAAATAGAACATTATAAATGAAAGAACGAGTTGTATGAGAAACCTTTTGGGTTATTTGTCCTGCTTGGTTTGATTTTCACCTTTTTAAAATTTTAAATTTTGATCCCTAAAAACCTTGCAATTTAATTCCTTTTTAGTTTTGAAAAATATGATTAAGTAATTGTCCTAGGTTTCAAAAGTTTGTTTTTTGATGCATTTTGTAAGTATTAAAAGTATGAATTTGCACAAAATAAATGAGTTTACAAACTTATAACAATTACACATATACAAACTTATTTTCTAAGATTTAAGTATAAATATCATTAGCTTATATCTTGATTCATTTTATAATATCATCCTCATATGCCCTATCTGCTACTTTTTGTCACATAAAAGAACTACAACAAATATTCTTCCATTATGTATAGAAATAATTCTCCCCTTATCAATAATAATTCATTTCTCCCTTCATACATATTGATAAATAATAATTTAGATACCAATTTATGTTTTACGACCAATCCACCAAAAATAATTTCATGATTATAATCAATAATCAACAAAATAATAACAACATTATTACCATCAAAATAATAATCAACAAACCTCAAGGGGTTGCCTCAATGGTTAAGGCTTTGGGTTTGAGTGGTTTACTCCCTCTCAGGTCCAAGGTTCAAATTTCGTTGGGTACATATCCTTGGGGCTAGGCCCCATGGTGTAAAAACCAGCGACTTACTCGATCTATGTTAGGAAAATTCTAAGGACACAGGGCACAGATCACCGGGGATTAGTCGAGGTGCACGTAAGCTAGCCCGAACACCCCGGTTATCAAAAAAATAATAATAATAATAATCAACAAAATAATAATTAATCAACATTTTACCATTTCTCAACATCAAAATTCTATATTTTAACATCAATATTACCATCAAAACTTTATATTTCTCCCTCATTAGCATCATAAAAAAGAAAGACTAATAACATGTATGATACTAAATTTTCATAATGTTCTAAAAATAAGCATCAAAAGATCTATACATACAGAATAAAATTTTAAGCACAAGAATAGCAATTCTATAATAATAAATTCATGAGTTCAAATATTATAAATATTAAGCTAAAACATGAGTTCAAAGTCCAAATCACAAAGTTCAAATTGCATGCTATTACAAACCATAGCTAATCCAAAGTACTTAAAAACATTATGCATTAAAATAAACATGAGAATGAACATGTGTCTAATAATCATGGAGGAAATGTCATGGATTAGTTATGAAGATGTCGTAGGATTTTCACAATGTCACCTTGCATTCCATCCATCCTATTGTCTATTCATGCAAAACCGGTTACAATATCATTTTGAAAACTATGAACATCTTCTTGTAAAAGAGATAGTTGAGTCTGCAATGTTTCCATGGAGAATGTCTCAATTTCTTCAGGGATTTGTTCTTAATTTGATGAAGCTCCAGTTTATCTTTGTGTTGGCTCATCTTTTCTAACCCACTGACCATTTCTTAATTGTTTATATCCTATTTGAAATTTTGATTAATTCTTCATCATCAAGTGTGATACCAAAACTTTTAAAGATAACAGTCAAAATTTACCCAAAATGAAGAGTTGTCGTTGCATTTTGTGTGATCTTAACCAATTGGTGAATGATCACATAGCTTAACCTCACAGAACTATTGGATAATATTGCCCAAACTATAAATTTCTCTATATTTCCTACATCTCTTTTGTGTTATGCTCTTAATAGAAAAGTTATGGAGATAATATGAACAAGAACTTTGCTCCTAATTGACAATTCTAGGTTTGATGTCGTATACCCTTCAACTAGCTCATAGTCAGGATCACCAATAATTATAGACCTTACTTCTGTTTAAACTCAAACAACTCACAAAATCGGTCTTGCTATATTATTATTCTTCATATTGGGTATTTCAAGTAATGCACTTAGTCTATGGTAATCAAGAACAATTTTAACCCATTTTACTTTAGAGGTAATCACACAATCATCAAAATCAAATGTGAGATTATTATAAAACAATATCATTAATGTATGATATACCTCATTCCTAAGATGAATTAAATGATCACATCCTTACTCATGTAATGAATTTTCTAAATCTAGGCTACTAAGTACTCTAGGATCAATTAATCTACCTGAATTTATGGTTTTCTTTTTTACAAAATGAGGTTTCAAATAACTTAGCTTTAAAAGGTTGTTTGGGTGACTAGTTATGTAATTAGGGTTTAAACATTTTAAACAAGCAATTAAGGTTCCTTTAACACAAATTAATCAAAATTAATAAGTTAGGAGTCAACCTTTGGCTAGATGAAGATTAATTTAATCCAAAAAAAACTTGAAATCTCTAAGAAAAATCCACTACTTGAACTTGGGTAAACTTGGCCTTGTATCAAGAGAGATAGAGCTCAAAATTTTTAATTCTTAACACTAAAAATGAAAAATTCACCATTTATTTTTAAAAATGACCCCTTTATATATTAATGCAACATTTACTTAAATGTCCCCATGAATTATTTCAATAGCAAAACATGCCCCAAAACTTCTCAAACAAGTTTTATAATAGTAAAATACAAAATGACAAATTTATCCACATTAAACACTTTAATACCAAATTTGTCCTAAAGTTAATCAAACAAGCTTTAACCAATTTTATTTAATTTCATTTTTATTCTTTAATATTAATGAAATAGTATAATTTACATTAAATTACATTTATATCAATTCATTTAGCTCTTTAAACTACATTTATACCAATTCATTTAGCTCTTGTATACGTTAAACTATTTAACATATAAATCGTTTATACTTTCTGCAGAATATTATCTCCGAGAGTACTAGCTCTCTTGTGGATAATATTTAATCTCTCTTATAACAAATCTAAACTCAAACTATTGGTATGACCTTTTAGGTTCACTATAGTGTTAGCTGTAAGCCTATCCCAGATTCATTCTTAAAGCGTATCCATAAGCTTAACGATTATGGTTAATACCTAGTAATGTGCTATAGTCCTTGAACCACAATAAAGAAAATCTTCATTAAATCGTTTACATCTGACTGTACGTACCATGTGTGTAACATCATTTCGTTTGTCTAATCTCAACTAAGTTAGGGTTCACGGGATATAAAAACTCTAAACTCAGTATCCTCACGGACTTTTGGTCATTTTGCATTGAACTTGTCACCACGAAAATCTTTCATGTGACCTGCTTTGTATTCTAGTCAGAGATTTGGGTTTTAGATTTTTACAGATGTTCGACTAGGAACTCGAATCTTAATAGAGCCAACAAAAACTCAAGATTTTGTGCATCAAGTTAACGGATCCTATCTTGACAGTCACTTGCATCACAATATAAACAACATATGATCAAACCGACTTATTATGCAAGACACGATTAGTCTTGCACTTATACACCATATGAATCATGTGTATCCATACCAAATAACGACTATGACGTCTCAGGTTAAAGAATTACTTCGCACACTATTATAATCAAATGATGAATCATTGACTGCAAATATTCCATTTAATTCATCATTTCTTTAGTCAAGTTTAAAAAATAGTTCTTTAAATACTAATCCATACTAATGCCTTAATAACATAACTCTCATTGTCACCCGCATTAACATCATCTCATGATATTCACTATCGATATTCAAGATATCTACTATGTGATATCGATATCCAGTCGATACCACTTACGTGGGGAACAATTTAGATAATCAAATTATCCAACAAAAACTCAAGATCCTGTGCATCGAGTCAACAAATCTTATCTTAACAATTACTCGAATTGCAACATAAACAATATATGACCAAGCCGACTTATTGTGTAAGACATGATTAGTCTTGCACTTATACACCATATGAACCATGTGCATTGATATCAAATGACAACTATGACGTCTCAGGTCAAATGACTACTTCACACACTATTACAATCAAATGATGAATCACTAACTACACATATTTCATGTAATTCATCATTTCTTTGGTCCCGTTTAAAAAGCAGTTTTCTAATTGGTAATCCATATTAATACCTTATTGACATAACTCTCATTGTCACCCGCACTTACTTAGGAAACAGTTTAGTTAATCAAATTATTCAGATAATTCATATGCATACTCCATTCATTGGTATGATTAGAAAGATGAAGCAACTTACACATATAAATAAAAAAATATTTTCTTCATTAATAAATATGTACAATACATATTACTATGTGATTCAATACAAAATACCCTGAAAAAAATAACATAAATGGTTTATAGGGCATACAACACCAACAAGCTTGTGCATTTGAATCAAAGAGAAAATTATCAAATCTTGATTTTGGATGTACCTCACTTAGATTGGTTATTGATGAATACTAAAAGTATTCATTTATTGAGAGTTTATATTATCATTTTACACTTAAGAATGTCATTAACTCCCTTAAAATAAGCATCTAAAGATTCAAAATAAGAGTTTGCCTAATTAGTGAAAAATAATTAATTTTGTGCAGGTTTCGTATAATATGAATATCTCTCAATCTTAAGATCCAATTGATGCAATTCTTGGGTCATTGAATTATGAACTTATAATTTTATAATATTGTAAACCAAAAGTCGACCAGTTTAAGCGTTTAGGTGGTTAAAAATAGGCTTTAACAGACCTAAAATGCAACCACTGCTCAGCCTAACATGCCTCTGTATGTGAGCCGTATCTCGTAAAATAAAAATCCAAATATGATCCATGAAGACGTTCTAGAAAGATAAGACAAATATTTACAACTTTTGTGTTTTGGTCAGAATTGTATTTCAAATATATCACCAACTAATTAGTTAATAAAGTCAAATACGTGTGAAATAAAATCTTCTAACACCTACCTAACCTAAGCCAACTTATTTAATATTTGTCATTTGTGTTATCCTATAAATAAATGCTTGCATTAGAGAGCTGGTATCTCTTAAAAATTTTCATTTCTTTATCCCATCTTTTTCTTATAATATATTTCTAAATTTTTAAGTAGAGTTAGGGTGAAATTTTGTTGAGTTTGTAGTTTTCATTTATTCTTTAAATTATTCTTCAATTTAAAATCTTTAAATTGAGTGAGTTCTATTTCTCGAAAGTATTTTGACTTATTAGAGAGCTTGATTCATTATCAACAAATAGTACATTGAATGCTCGTTATATTCTACAAGAGCAAGTGCTTGGTTTGTTAGAAAATTTGATTTATTATCAACAAATGGTACATTGAATGCTTGTTCTTTTCTAAAAGAGCAAGTGCTTGATTTGCTATAAAGTTTGATTCATTGTCAACAAATATTACAATGAATGCTTGTTATTTTCTATATCTTAAGAGTAAAATAAGTCATAGTTTGTGACAAATCAATTTAAAGGTTAATATTTTATTTTATTACTTTTTTCTTAAAGAGCTATTTTAATGTGCATAAATGTTTCATCTTCTAATTAAGATCACTCTTTAGTTGATTTTTAATTGAGTTATTATAAAGGATAAAAAAAATAATTTCTACAAATTTCTTCAAAGTGGATCTTAATGCCCTACTATTTAATAATATTGAAATCTCATTATACCAACTTATCAAAACAATTCTCATAATATTTGGATAATTAGACTTGTAGTAGACTTGTATAACTAATTTCATGTGGATCGACACTCGGACTCTCGAACTTTTATTGCTTGAGACAATCTATACTTGGGTGTACAACCTTAAAGTTGTAGCAATTATTAAATCATTTCCTTTTCTTTTCCTTGATGAATTTTCCATAATTTGATGTCAAATTGCTCAAGAATCACTTGCCAATGTGATTCAAAAATTCAGCCAATGTAAAAAGAGAAAGTCTAAATTGGGGTTTTTTTATTCATGTGTTTAAATGGAAAAATGTTTGGTTTGAAAGTAAGATAGTGTATTTGGGAAGTGTTTAGTCTATTTAATTTTGAGAAAATTTCATTTGAAGTAAAGAAATTTTAAATCTAAGAATTTTTTAAGGTTTATGGTTTGAAAGAGAGAAACTTGATTTACACACAAAATCAAGAATTTTATTGTTTAAAAGTGTGTAAATGTGGTAAGAAAGAGTTTGAATGATGAATTTTGGTGAAAAATGAACTCACAAATGAGAGATTTTGGAGAAGAGATGAAGGAAATATGTTCGTGTTTTGAGAAGATGAAGAATATGAGAGGATGAAGATAATGTGGCCCTTTTGTGCCCACTGAACTGATCGACCAGTTCGGGAAACCGATCGGCCGATTTCATTTTTCCTTCTGCAGGTCGATCGATTCCTTCCTAAAATCGATAGATCAGTCTCTCTTGCCTTTCAACTTTTTGCCTATTTCTCTTCCCGATTTTGTCATTTTCAAGCCTATATCCAATGATTTCATTCTCAGGATTAATTATATAAGGTAAAAAATCGATTTTTCACATGTTATATGGATGAGGTTTCATAATATTTTGATTTTTGCATGTGCATCTCCTTAATCCATGATATTAAAACTTTAATGTTTGACATAAAATAAAAGATATTTCAGCAATAATTGATTTGATTTTTTTTTAGTCATTTCGAACGAAATGCATTATACATGTTGTGAAAAACACCATGAAGACACAAGCAAATATGTAATATTATGCATATAAAGTTTCTTAGTGCAGCGGAAGCCAATAAAATTAAATTTGAATTATTATGGATACAAAAATTTCATAAATTTCAATTTAGAACAACTTACTTATTCTTTGAATTTGTTACACAAATTCAAAATTTGAAGTTTGAGGAGTACGAAAGAGAACTCCCTCTATGTTTGTCCACCCTTAATTTAAAATCACTTGAGTTTGGATGTGAGAATTGTGAATGGAATTTGCAAATCTTTTGCAATATTTACCTTTCTCTTTTATTCTCTCTTTCTTGACTTAGAAGAAGAAAAACTCAATTTGATTTCATCTCACTATTCTTTCTCTCAGCCGCTTATGTAAATTGCTTTAATTTTGACTTGTCAAAACAATAAAATATACATATTTTACATTTCCATCACATGGAAACAACGACATTCATTCATTTCTCACTTTATTTACTTCACCAATTATCATACATGTGCTAGCATGTAATTGGCTATAATTCTCATATTTATCCATATATTTAAATTATAATAATTAATAAATGAATATTTTATTTATTTAATTATTATGGTATTACCATAATTATTCATTTATAGAATTTATCATAAAACCCTTTTATAAAATTTATTATAATGCAATTATATTTAATTATTAATAAATAATTAATAAATACTTTATTAATTAATTATTATGGTATTATCATAATACCATCTTATAGAATTTACCATAAAATCATTTAATGGAATTTATTATAATGTCCTAGTATGGATAATTTTATAATTAAGTATTTCAACACTTGGAATACTTCTCAAGTAATCTCTTTATCAATTTGAGTGTACCTCAATAGGTTCACTATAAAGTCAATAGCAGAAGTACGTTAAATTTCGAATTAAACTTTTTAATTCATTTGATGTTCGGTAAATTATCTCATGATTTAGAAAATGAATTAAATTCTTTAATTCACTTAATATTTAATAAATCATCTCATTATTAATTAAATATGTTTACAAACCAAGATTGACATCTAATAATGTATCATAGTCATCCGAATTATAATGAAGTAGCAAGCTTCAACTTTAACCATTTTATAATTAGTTACTGTGCAATACAATCCTTCCGTCATACTTGCTCTGATTAGATAAAGGTTATGGTTAATTTTCAAAACCTCTATATCCAATACTATGTATTATGGACCTTGAGATTATGCACATTCAATGTACTGACATTGAGAATTCCTTCTTAATCACATACTGTTCCTTGGCCAAAAATTTCTTGAGTCGTATCTTTATTATTTACATAGAGCATATTCCCACAATTAACTAAAGGTGACATATTTTTTATTGAATATTCACCTATCTCCATGAGTGTTGTACCATACCCAATAACTACCCGTAATAAACATTATAATTCATCCTGAGTTAGTATTAAAGTACATTATTTCACCTGCTAGATAACTATAATATTCTCAAGTTTAATGATCATTTGCACTACTGATACGAAAAATATCCAATTGACAATAAAGTACAATTACCATTTGGACATCATGAGTCAATTCAGTGAACTTATTGTCTAATGAACACCTACATACTTGCCTTAGTATTACCACATAAGTAGTCTATGAGAACAACCACTTTTTCAACAAACTAAAATAGTATGTATCAGCCTATCCAGTACTGTAAAGGCCCCATTTTACAGTCTTATGATTGAGAATGTTTAAGAATTGTACATTTAATATATATATATATATATCTCATAAGTATGATCTCATCATAATTAGATATAGATTGCTAACATTCTATGCACTTCATCATTATACATATGAACATGTAAATTAACAATAAAAAAATTGTCATAAAATATTCATTTCATTACTAAAAGTAAAGATTTACAAGAGATAATGTTCAGCACAATAACTTGTTATTGGCTTGTAATCTCCCACTTGCACTCAAAGCCAATCACCTTTATACCTAAGACTCATTTTCTCAAAATATCTTTCGTGCTTTTTCTGTGATAAAACATTGGTGAGCGAATCTGCTATATTTTCATTAGTAGATACTTTGGTAATCTAGAGGCCACCTTTTGCAATAATCTCATGGATAAGATGAAATCTTCATAAGATATGCTTGGATTTCTGATAGGACATCGATTTTTTCGCTTGCGCTATAGCTCCATTGTTATCGCAGTACAGTGGAACATGATCAACAAACGTAAGAGCCATACCAGGTTCAGTAATGAACTTCTTCATTCAAACACCCTCCTTTGCCACTTCTGAAGCTGCAATGTATTCCGTTTCAGTAGTGGAATAAACAGTAACTTCCTGTTTGAAACTTTTCCAACTTACTGCTCCACTATTAAAGACATACACATATCTTGAAGTAGATTTGTTGTCATCTTGATCAAACTGAAATCTTAAATCAGTATAACCTTTAAGTTTCAATTCATCTCCTCCATATATAAGAAAAATATCTTTAGTCTTTCTTAAGTACTTAAACATGTTCTTAATTGCAATCTAGTGACCCTCACATGGATCCGTCTTATATCTGCTCGTAACACTTAGAGCATAAGCTACATCAAACCTCGTACATAGTATAACTACATAATAGATCCTATAGTCAAAGTATATAGAATTCTACTCATGCGTGTTCTCTCAACTTTAGTCTTAAGGGACATTTCTTTGGAGAGATAAACTACATGACGCATCGGCATGTGTCCTCTTTTAGAGTTTTCCATGTTAAATCTTTTTAGCCCTTTATCTTTGTATGTTGACTATGACAAGCCGAACATCCTATTTGATCTATCTCTATAAATCTTTATCCCCAAGATATAAGATGCTTCATCTAGATCTTTCATGAAGAAGTTTTTGGAGAGGCAAATCTTTACCAATTGTTACACCCCAATATGATTCCTAAATAATAATATGTCATCCACATATAATATTAGGAATGTAATCTTGCTCCCATTAACCTTCTTATAAACACACGAATCATCCAAGTTTTTGATAAAATCAAACGATTTGATTTTCTATCAAAACAGATGTTCCAAAAGCAAAAGGCTTGTTTAAGTCTATAAATAGATCTTTGTAGCATGCATACTTTACGAGGCTCTTCAATGAATACAAAACCAGCAGGTTATGTTATGTAAACATCTTCTTCTAGGTTTTCATTAAGAAAAGTTATTTTAACTTCCATTTATCACATCTCATACTCATAGTATGCAGTTATTGCCAAAGTAATCGGAATAAATTTAAGCATGGCTACTAGTGAAAAAGTTTCATCAAAGTCAACTTCTTGTCTTTGACAATAACCTTTTGCAACCAACCTTACTTTATAGGTCTCTATGTCTCTTGTAACTTTAGTTTTTCTTTTAAAGACCCATTTGCAACCTATAGATACTCTATTTTCAGGTGCATCAACCAAAATCCAAACTTGGTTGTGGTACATAGAGTCTATTTTTGATTGCATAGCATCAAGCCACTTCTTAGAATAGATATTAACTATTTCTTTTTTATAGGTTTTAAGATCTTCATCTAACGTAAGATAAATTTTATATCCACCTTGATCAATATGTCCTACATATCTTTCAGGTGGTCTTGAAAATTATATGATGTTGACTGCCTATGATTTGTGAACGGTTGCATTTTTTTTCTAAAAACATCATACATGTCAAGCATTGTAAGAGTTTTGCCCTACAAGTCAATCACAAGTTGTTGTTGTTGGAGATATGCCCTAGAACCAATCGTGTCATACGGTCTAGGGATATCATCTTTATGTATATATAATTTTGT